>PVIY010058131.1:0-12584 GCA_004026745.1 Myrmecophaga tridactyla | reverse complement strand
CCCCCATGGAGGGCGCCATGCAGCTACTCAGCCGAGAGGGCCACAGCGTGGCCCACAACTCCAAGCGCCACTACCATGACGCCTTTGTGGCCATGAGCCGCATGCGGCAGCGCGGGATCCTCTGCGATATCGTCCTGCACGTGGCCGCCAAGGAGATCCGAGCCCACAAAGTCGTGCTGGCTTCCTGTAGCCCCTACTTCCATGCCATGTTCACAAGTAAGTGCTGGGCCCTCCAGGCTAGGTGGGACGGGCGTGCAGTGGGCAGTCAGGAGAGCCGCTGCTACTCGGGGGCATTAGAGGATGTGCTTGGGGGAGCTGGGGGCACCATGCAGGGGGCCAAGGTTCTTGGACGGGGAGCCAAGTGAGCCAGAGGCTGCTTAGGGTGGGCATTTGGCACGCAGAGTTGGGGGTGCTCGGGGGACTCCCCTGGATGGGGACGAGCCTGACCCGCCGTCCTCGCAGACGAGATGAGCGAGAGCCGCCAGATGCACGTGACATTGCACGACATCGACCCCCAGGCATTGGACCAGTTGGTGCAATTTGCGTACACCGCGGAGATCGTGGTGGGCGAGGGCAATGTGCAGGTGAGGCCATGCCCTGGGCCCCCCGGGGTGCCCGCCCTCAGCTCCTGCACCTGATACATTCTCCCGCCTGGTCCCCACCTCCTGCCCTGCAGACCCTGCTCCCTGCTGCCAGCCTCCTGCAGCTGAACGGTGTCCGCGATGCCTGCTGCAAGTTCCTGCTGAGTCAACTCGACCCGTCCAACTGCCTGGGCATCCGGGGCTTCGCCGACACGCACTCGTGCAGTGACCTGCTCAAGGCTGCCCATCGGTATGTGCTGCAGCACTTTGTGGATGTGGCCAAGACTGAGGAGTTCATGCTGCTGCCGCTGAAGCAGGTAAGGCCCCGTCCCCACGGTCTGGCCCCAGTTCTCGCCCCATCTCCAACTTGTGGACCCCACCCCTGTCGGTAGTCCCCACCCCCTGCCACCAGCTCTCACCTTTGACCCCTGGCCCCGCCCCTTCCTCACCACATCTGTGTCCACAGTCTCTTCCTGACCCTGAGTTATACTCCTACCCCACGTCCCTCCCAGCCCGCTCAGGGGTCCCTGGGCCCCTGAACCCTCTCCAGACCACCAGCCTAGTCTGGGCCCCTACCACCAGGTGCTGGAGCTGGTCTCCAGTGACAGCCTGAACGTGCCCTCCGAGGAGGATGTCTACCGAGCCGTCCTGAGCTGGGTCAGGCATGACGTCGAAGCCCGGAGGCAGCACGTCCCACGGGTGAGCCTGGGCGGTGGCCGGGAGGCGGTGCAGGTGGTCAAGGGCTGGGCCCCTGGGGCGGGCAAGGGGGCAGGCATGTGCGTCTGTGGCTGGGCCTCTTGTGTCCGGAAAGGGCCACGTGAATGCCATGGGAAGGGCCCATGCTGGACATGGCCCCAGGTTCCCCACCCCCTGACCACGGCACCCCCCGGCCCCCAGCTCATGAAGTGTGTGCGGCTGCCCCTGCTGAGCCGCGACTTCCTGCTCGGGCATGTGGACGCCGAGGGCCTGGTGCGGCACCACCCCGACTGCAAGGACCTGCTCATCGAGGCCCTCAAGTTCCACCTGCTGCCGGAGCAGAGGGGCGTGCTGGGCACCAGCCGCACACGGCCACGGCGCTGCGAGGGCGCAGGGCCAGTGCTCTTCGCTGTGGGTGCGCCCGCCTCCGAGTGCCCGCCCACAGAGCCCTATCCCTGAGTGTCCTCCCCCCCAGGCTCTCCCAGCCTGACCCCCTGTCACCCTCAGGCCCAGTGCCCACTGCACACCTCCCCGAGGCTTCATGGCAGCCCATGCACCTCCTGTGCCCCCAGGTGGCGGGAGCCTCTTTGCCATCCACGGGGACTGCGAAGCCTATGACACTCGCACTGACCGCTGGCACGTGGTGGCGGCCATGTCCACGCGCCGGGCCCGGGTGGGCGTGGCAGCCGTCGGCAACCGTCTGTATGCCGTGGGCGGGTGAGCGGGGAGGCGGGGGCTGGCGGATGGGTGAGCAGAGGCTGGTGACTCGCGTGGGCAAGTGTGGATGCCTGCTGGGCCAGCCATGACTGGCAGCGGCCCCTCCTCCAGCTACGACGGGACCTCGGACTTGGCCACGGTGGAATCATACGACCCTGTGAGCAACACGTGGCAGCCTGAGGTGGCCATGGGCACGAGGCGCAGTTGCCTGGGCGTGGCCACCCTGCATGGGCTCCTGTACGCCGCAGGGGGCTACGACGGTGCCTCCTGTCTCAACAGGTAGCAGCTGGGGTGGGGGCTGCATATGGTTGGCTTGTGGCAGGGATGGGTCTGCACAGGACCTGGGTACCCACCTGACCTGGGCACCCATCCCAGCCCCAGGCCTCCTCACTTCCCGCTCTGGTCACCCCCCTCCCCCCCGAGGCTCCAGGGGCTTGGCCCAGCCGGCCCCACCCAGCCGGCCTTTCCCAGGCGCAGGCCTCAGCTGCGGTCCTGCGTCCGCAGTGCTGAGCGCTACGACCCCCTGACGGGCACGTGGACATCGGTGGCCGCCATGAGCACCCGCCGGCGCTACGTGCGTGTGGCCACACTCGGTGGGTGCTGGGCTGCGTCCTGGGGTGCTCCCCCCCCCGTCCCCAGCACGGGCGGCACCGGCGCGTAGCACACGACGGGCATTTTACCTGCCACAGACGGGAGCCTGTACGCTGTGGGCGGCTACGACAGTTCGTCACACCTGGCCAGCGTAGAGAAGTACGAGCCCCAGGTACGAATGCCCGACCTCCATCCCCAGCCACCCTGTCCCCAGAGGGCTAGCCACGTCTGGGAACGGGTGCCCTCTGCGGGAGGGCGAGGGGCCTGACGGCTGGTCTCCGCAGGTGAACGCGTGGGTACCGGTGGCCTCCATGCTGAGCCGGCGCAGCTCCGCGGGCGTGGCGGTGCTGGAGGGCGCGCTCTACGTGGCCGGCGGCAACGACGGCACCAGCTGCCTCAACTCCGTGGAAAGATTCAGCCCCAAGGCCAGCGCCTGGGAGAGCGTGGCGTCCATGAACATCCGCAGGTCTGCAGGCCCCGCCCCTGCCCACTGGCCCCGCCTCACCCCACGCCTTCCCTGGCCCCAACCCTCCCCACCTCCTTCCACTGACTCCGCTCCCTCCACTGGCTCCGCCCCTCCCTGGCTTCGCCCCCGCACCACGCTGACCTCCGTCCGCTGGCCCCTCCCGGTACCGTCCCCACATCCCTCCACTGACTCCGCCCCTGGCCCCCACCCCGACCCCACATCCTTCCACTGGCTTTGCCCCTCCCTGGCCCCCTCACGCCCCCCGCGCCTCCCCTGGCCCCGCCTCACACTCCCCCAACTCCCGCAGGAGCACCCACGACCTGGTGGCCATGGACGGCTGGCTGTACGCCGTGGGGGGCAACGACGGCAGCTCCAGCCTCAACTCCATCGAGAAGTACAACCCCAGGACCAACAAGTGGGTGGCCGCGTCCTGCATGGTCACACGGCGCAGCAGCGTGGGTGTGGCCGTGCTAGAGCTGCTGGCCTTCCCGCCGCCCTCCTCGCCCACACTGTCCGTGTCCTCCACCAGCCTCTGACCCCGAGGCGGCCCCCGAGGCCTCGGCTCCCACATGCCTTAAGCACCCCCGGGGCGGCCTGACCCTCCCCTCCACCCGCGCACACCTCCGGGCGCCGTTGGCCCACGTCTAGGCGCTCGGTCCTGGTGTCTGTTCCGGCGAGCTCTATTTATTCGTTTATTCACTCATCCAGTGACTCACTTGTTTACCGGGGACAGCACTGCAGCCGCTGGCCTGTGTGCGTCCTCTGAGCCTGTGGCCCTCCTGCCTCCGAGGCGAACCACGGGGCCTCCTGCTCCTGCCCTGGCACCTTCCTGGAAGGGGTGACCGGAGAGGGAGAGAGGCACATGGTCCCGGGGTGGGGGTGGGGACCGGGCAGGGAGGGGGAGGCTGGTGGGGTCTGAGCGTGGCTCCAGAGGCCTAGATGGATGGACCAGGAGGCCTTCATGGGGCAGGAGCCAGCAAGGCCAAGGGTGGGGTCCTGGAGGAGCCACCTCTGCCTGCAGGGCTGTCCCAGGAGGACCCCCCGCTGTCCCCCCATCCTGCATCCACAGCGTAGTGTCTCATCCCGGGGATCTGCGCTAGCTGGGCACATGCCAACCCGTGTGCACTAGGACCCGCCATAGCAATGTGAGCCAACTGGAATAATAAACATGTGTCCTAGGCTGCGCAGCCTGAGGTTGAGTGTCCTTCTGTGGCCCCTTCCGTGCTGCTTGAGTGTCATGGGCCTTGAGGCCCCGCCTGCAGGCGGCTGCTGGAGGGCAGGTCTGGGGGTGCCAAGTGCCATGTGCTCGTCTGCTGCTCTGGTGCTAGGAGAGGACCCTGACCCTGCTGACCCCTTCCACACCACCGCCTGGGCACCTGGGAGGTGTGTGGCCGCCTCCCCCAGACCGCCCCTGGGCTGGGCTTCCACTCCCAGAAGGTATAAACAGCTGCAGATGAGCATGCTGCAGTCACCGGTGACTCAGTGCCTAGGACTCAGGTGGAAGCAGGACCTGTGCTCGAGGGGGCGTGGGGTGGCCTCTGGCTCGGGCTCGGGCCTCATGGGCGGCTCCACGGTCCGGTGCCCCCAGCCTGCACACAGAGCCGTGCACAGCCACACCATGGCCCCTTGTGGGTAGGCTGGAAGCTGAGGGGTGCTCCTGTCCTGACCAGAGGGACTGGCCCAGCCCAGCCCCCGAACCTCCAGCTGACCTGCACTCCTGGGGGCCCAGGGTGAGGCACACAGGCTCCAGACTCCCGAGGGGGCGACCTCCACCAGACAGCTCTGCTCCACCCTTGGATGGGGCGGGGTGTCCCTGAGCCCCACCCGCTGGTGGGAGGGTGCAGGGCCGCCCCTGACAGGGACGGGATGTGCCAGGTGCTCAGCTCCGGCCAGCCTTCCGCCGGCACCCATGGGCAACAGCCACTGCGTCCCCCAGGGTCCCCGGAGGTTCCGGGCCTCCTTCTCCAGGAAGCCCTCCCTGAAGGCAAACAGGTGGGGGGCAGGATGGGCCCCAGAGCAGGGGGCCGCACCAGGTGGGGCAGGGGACCAGGCCGTGAGCCCTCCTTCCCTTGTCCCCAGAGAGGACGGCTCCAGGAGGCTGGCTGGCCTCTTTGGCCCCGAGGTTGGTCGCGATGGGGCCTCCCCGGCCGACAGGATCCTCTTCTACATCCCGGGCTCGGTGAGCAGAGCTGCGAGGCTGCGACGTGGGGGTGCAGCGGGGCTCTGACCCCCCAGCAGTGACCCCAAGTGGCCGATGCCTGGGGTCCCTGCGCTGCGGCTCTGCCCGCGTGGGTGGCGGGTGTGAGTGTGTACGACAAGGTGGGTGTGACAGGGATGTGTGTGTGTGTGTGTGTGTGTGTGTGTGTGTGTGTGTGTTGCCGCCTCCCTCAGCTCAGGGCCCCCGACCCCCTCCTGCCAGCTGGGGGAGGCACATCCAGGGCAGCAGGGGGGGGGTGGGGAGCAGACGCGGCCACGCCCTGGGCCGAGAGCGAAACCGGGCGGCTGAGTCAGGGCGGGGGAGGGAGGCGGGGTGCGGCCCACAGCTGCCAGCAGCAGCCCCGCCCCCACTCCACCCCCGTGGTCTCCCAGAAGCCCCGCCCCCGCCACCCCCCAGGGGCTCCCTGCGACCAGGCCCCCTCAGAGCCACAAGCCGTGGCAGCCCCTCTCCATGGACCCGGTGCTGGCCTGTTGGACACTCGTCTGTACGCTGCCACTGTTTGGATACAAGCAACATCTTTCAGAGAGTCGAGTCAGGACGGATGGGGAGCCTCTGCCTCGGCCCCGGGGTGACCAACTGACCGACTGACCGATGTGGGGCTGCCCCCCTAGGTGGGTGGGTGTGAACCCCCAGCTCCTCCTTCCACAAGAAGGAGCTGAGGCCCAAAGCAAGGAAGGGGCGGTTCCAGGGGCCCCAAGCACAGGCCAGGCCACCAAGTGGTGGGAAGAGCTTAATATCTTCCTCCACACACCCACCCCCACCCCGTCCCTACCCCCCACACGCGCACTCAGCTCTGTGGGGCTGAAGGTTGACTGAGCCCAGGGGCTGGGGGTGGGGGGAGGGTGGCCAAGATGCCCGTGGCTGCTGTCCCCTGGCGGGCACTGGCTGCAGAAAAAGTCCCTGACAGGGAGCTTGGGCTCAGTGCTGCCAGGGCCCCCCGTGCAGCAACCTTTAGGGGACGGGACCGCCTCAGGGGATGGGACCTCCTGTGGGTGGCGGCGCAGGACAAGCTAGGCTGGGACAGATGGGGCCCTCTCCAGAGATGGGCAGACATAAGGCATCTGACCACACCCCCACCACACCCCCAGGAGAAAAGCCTGGGTGGGGAGTGGGCAATTGTCTGCCAGCACAGGGGGTTGCAGTTCCTGGCTTCGTCTCCGTGCTCCATCCCTCAGCTTTGTTCTCCCTCTTCTCCTAGAGCTCTATGCTCCCTGCCTCAGTTGTGTGCTCCCTCCCACAGCTCTGAGTTCCTCCCTTCCTCAGCTCTGTGCTCCTTCCCTCCTAGAGCTTTATGCTCCCTCCCTCCCACAGCTCTGAGTCCCTCCCTCAGCTCCGTGCTCCCTCCCTACCTCAGCTCTGTGCTCCCTCCTTCCCGCAGCTCTGTGCTCCCTCCCTCCCTCAGCTCCGTGCTCCCTCCCTCTCTCAGCTGTGTGTTCCTTCCCTCAGCTCAGTGCTCCCTCCCTAGGCTCTGTCCTCAGCCGCCTCTGAGTGGATGCTGCTGCTGCTCCCCCGGCCCAGCCGCCCCAGCCACAGACAGACCTGGTTCCATGACCCAGTTCTCCTGGCCCCGCCTGGCGTCCCCTCCCACGTGGGGCATGGGTGCCGTGTGGGAACTGCCCAGAGGCAGCTGCGGGGAGCCCTGGCAGCTCGGGGGGGCCAGGCACCACAGCCCCTTCAGGCAGCCCTGCCAGCCCCCAGAGGGAGCGAGTCCCTCACCCCAACACGTGGGCAGCATGGGCTGGCCTCACCAGAAGATGGCACGCCCCCCGGGCCCATCCCCCACGCCGCTGAGGACCCGGCCCTCCTTTTAGAGGGGACTCTGTGCCAGTGGCAGCCCACTGCCTCCTCCTCCCAGCTCCTCCCCCTCCCCACTCCTCCCTCCCTTGGTGCTCCCTCCTCCCACCACACTCCCCCTCACCCTCCAACCACCCCCCCACAGCCTGCAGCGTGCACTGAGCCCACAGCACACCTGGGGTTACAGCAATGCGCAAAATGGGCAAAGATCCCTGTTCATTTGTGGAAATTGGCATTCCTGGGCAGAGGTGATGTCAAGACAAGTAAGAGATCTGGCCAGTTAGGTTGTGGATATTATTAAGGAGAAAAGTAAAGACAGAAAGATCGGGCAAGGTTGGAACTTTAGAAAGGAACTCACAGAGAAGATTTCCCCAGATTCAAGTCCTGGAGGGCAGAGGGAAAGAGGGAGGGATGGGATGGGTAGAGGGGGAGGGCTGAGCTCTCTGTCTAGGGGCGCAGGGCTGTGTCTGGTGTGCGGGAGGGGAGCAGGGAGGGGGTCTCGGGGGACCTTGCTGTACTGGTAAGGCTGGAAGGTGCTGCAGAGTTAGGAGTGGCCACACGGGCTCCAAGCTGAGTGCACATGGCTGCCCAGCACTGCAGCCACGGCAGTCATGGGCGCAGCTTGAAGTGATCCAGGGGAGTGTCTGCAGCACAGAAACGAGAAAACACTAGAATGTGGGATTTTTTAAAAAAGAACCCAGCGTTTGACCTTTTCAGTGTACACCAGACACATGGGAAGGTTTTGAGCATCCTCCACCTAAACACCCCCGAATCCCTTTAGAGAGCCGGATCGTAACGCTTACGCTGCCCAGTGAGGTCACGCAGCTCAGCGACAGGGATGCTGAGGCTCGAGGCCACTGGAGTCCGAACTGCGCCGTCTCCACCGGGCTCCGCAGCTGTGAGAGTGCACATGCATGTGTTGGGGCCTGTGTGCACACGTGTGTGGGGCTGAGTGTGCATGTGTTGAGGACTGAGTGTGTGTGCCTGTGCCAGGGCTGTGTGTGTGTTTTGAGTGTTGAGTGTGTGAATGTGTATTGAGGGCTGAGTGTGTGCGCGTGTGTTGGTTGTATGCATGTGTGTCGGAGGCTGTGTGTGTGCATGTATCGGGAGCTGTGCGCATGTCAGGAGCTGAGTATGTGCGTGTGTCGAGGGCTGTGTACATGTGTGTCGGGACTGTGTGTGCGTGTGTGTCAGGGACTGTGTGTGTTGGGGCTGTGTGTGTGTTGGGGGCTGTGTGTGTGTCAGGGGTTGTGTGTACATGTGTGTATTGAGGGCTGAGTGTGTGCGCGTCAAGGGCTGTGTGTGTCGGCTGCTGAGTGTGCATGTGCGTCAGGGATTGTGTGTGGTGGGGGCTATGTGTGTGTGTCGGAGGCTGTGTGTATGCATGTATGTAGGGGGTTGTGTGCACACGTGTTGGGGCTGTGTGTGTGCATGTTGAGGCTGTGTGCGTGTAGCAGAGGCTGTGTGTATGCACGTGTGTTGGGGGCTGTGTGAGAGCTGTGTGTGTTGGATTGTGTGCGCGTGCAGGAGGCTTTGTGTGTGTGTCAGAATGTGTGTGCATGCACGTCAGGGCTGTGTGCATGCATGTGTGTGTGCATGTGTGCAGTGGCTGTGTTCTTGGCACATATGTGGTCGTCGGTACACACATATAACTCAGGCTGTGAACATGCATGGATGCGTGTTGCACATGTGTGTGCCTGCGCTCAGTGTCCCCATCTCAGCCTGGCTCTGCCCCGCAGGACACCCGAGGCCAGCGGAGGGGAAACCTGGACCAGCCACTCCTGAATGTGTCTACGCGGGGGCAGCAGGGGGTCCCTGTGAGGGACCTGGGCAAGGCCCTGCACTACGCCAAGGTCCAGCTGCGCTTCCAGCACAGCCAGGTGGGGGCTGAGCCGGCGGGGGCCTTTTTGGGGCATCTCCCTGGGGGCACTTGGCCCCCAGAGCCTTGGACCAGCAGCCCTGTCCCCCCAGGACACCAGTGACTGCTACCTGGAGCTGTTCCCTGCCCACCTCTACTTCCAGGCCCACGGCTCGGAAGGCCTCACCTTGCAGGTGAGGGCGGGTGGACAGAGCCCCAGGGAAGGGCCGGCAGAGGGCTGCCCCATCCAGCTCCCCCACCCCTCTGCCCCCAGGGCCTGTTGCCTCTGACCGAGCTGAGCGTCTCCCGGCTAGGGGGGGCCGGAGAGGAGCACGCCCTCCAGATCACAGGTGGGTGCCCCCAGCCCCCACACAGGCCCCCACGAGGCCAGGGGTTGATGCCCACCCCTGTGCCTAAGCGGCCCCGGCCCCCTGCCCCCAGGCCCACTGCCGGCCCCCCTCCTCGTCCTGTGCCCCAGCGAGGCCGAGCTGAGCTGCTGGCTCTACCACCTGGAGAAGCAGATGGCGCTCGTCGGGGGGCTGCTGCGCTGCCGCTCGGCTTCCCCACAGGTCAGTGCTGGGACCCCCACCCCGCCCCCACCCCTCCTCCGCTGGCCCCTCACCTCCCTTTGCCAGGGCCCACCCAGGGATGAGCTCTCCTGTGTCCCGCAGCGCCCGTTGAGGCAGCGTGAGGTGTGCGGACCCATCTGCGCCTCGAGGGTGAAGCTGCAGCACCTACCTTCTCAGGTGGGCGGGGAGGGCGGGGACAGTCCTGGGTGCACAGCCTGGCGCCCCTCTCAGGTGGGCAGGGAGGGCGGGGGCAGTCCTGGGTGCACCTCTCAAGCAAGTTGCAGCAGCCCTGGCACAGCCCAGTGCCCCCCTACCCCTTCCCGACAGGAGCAGCACGAGCGCCTCCTGGTCCTCTACCCCACTTCCCTGGCCATTTTCTCGGAGGAACCAGAAGGTCTTTGCTTTAAGGTGGGCTAACCCTCCAGTCCCACCCCACCCCCAGGGAGGTACCCCGTGGGCAGGGGGCAGCAAGCCAGAGGCACCTGCATTTGGGGGCCGGTGGGGAGGGAGCGGTGCTGCCCGCAGCCCTGGCTGTCGGGTCATGGGGGGAGGGGCTCACATTCCCCCAGAGGGCCAGTCCCAGCCCCCACCCCGGGGGCATGCAGGGGTCCCAGGGCTGGTCCCCGGGCGGCCTTTCCTGGTGTGGAGGGGTGTGGCCCCATGTGTGTGTGTGTTCCTGTATGTGTTCCCGCATGTGTCCCTCATGTGTGTCCTGTTGGCGTGTGCACGCACGCATGTGTCCTCTGGGGTCTGAGCACGCTGCATGTGGACACACGCTAACCTTCCACCTTGTGGGTGACCCCTGGAGGCTGGGAGTGAAGGTGGCCCCGGGACAGACCCCAGGCCCCCTGGCCGCCTGCAGTGCTGTCAGCCTCTGACCTGCCAGCCTCCTCTGCCTGATCAGCCTGCTCGGCCCTGCAGCAGTTGCGCTGGGCTGGGGGTGCAGCTGAGGGTCTCCCTCTGGCCCTCTACAGGGGCAGCTCCCGCTCAGCGCCGTGGCCATCAGCCTGGAGGAGCAGCAGCAGCAGACCTGCTCTTTCCTGATCGAAGGTGAGCTTGGCCTGACCCTGGCCGGCCTGACCCTGGCCTCCCAGCCCCCTGCCTGGCGCTGCGCGGCCCCCAGGCCCGCTGCCCACCATGTCTGTGCACACATGTGCAGGCCGCCTCATCCACGCCATCCGGGTGCACTGTGCCAGCTGGGAGGACTGCAGCCACTGGCTTCGCTGTCTGCGCTCCGTCTCGCCGCCCAGCCCCAACAGCTTCCTGGTAAGGGGTCAGCCCCAAGGGCAGCCCCAGTGTTGCCCCGCGGAGGGTGGGGTCTGGGTGCAGCCGGGGGGGGGGCGAGGGGCCTAGCTGCCCAGCTCAACCCCGTGGCTGCCCAGGTTGCGGGCGGTGGCCAAGGCTCGCTCTCCTCGGATGGAAGGACCAGCAGGAGCTTGGGGTGCCCGGCGCCCCCCTCTACCCATCCCAGCCACATCTCCCCAGAGTTCCTGAAGCCAGTGGCCACAGGCTGCCCTGCCCAGCCAGGGCCCGTGAGTACTCTGGGGCCCAGGGGCCGGGTGTGGGGAGTATGCCCCTCCTGAGCCCGACCCAGCTTCCACGGCTCAGGGGACGTGGGACTTGGATGAGGGAGAGTGTGCAGCCCCAGAAAGTGGTATGGGAGCAGGGCTGCAGGGAACATTCCGGAAGGTCCTTGGTCCCCACAGGACCAAGCCAACCCAGGCTGCACCAGCCTCAGCCAGCGGAGGTCAAAGCGGTCACCCAGAAGCAAGGCCCGGGCCGAGGTGCCCAGTCCAGCCACCCCTCTGCACCTGGACCTGGACCTGACCAAGGTGGGCCTGAGCCCCTCCAACTCCCTGGCCTGCCTCTCGGGCCCTCTCCAAGCGTGAGGTCACCAGTCCCTTCCGGCTGCTTCTCTGCAGCTGAGCCTGGAGGGGGCTCTGGAGGACACAGGCAGCTCTCTGGAGGCGCCACACTCCCCACTCTACGCTGACCCCTACACCCCGCCTGCCACCTCCCACCACAAGCTCATGGATATCCGGGACCTGGACGAGGTCAGTCCCCTGCTGGGTGACAAAATGGGCTGGGATGTGCCACAGCCTGGAGCGGGTATGTGCTTGCAGCCTGAGGTCTGGAGTGTGCCCGCAGCCTGGGGTTGGGGAGGTGCCCACAGACTGAGGTCTGGAATATGCCCGCAGCCTGGGGTCGGAGAGGTGCCTACAGCCTAGGTTTGGGGAGGTACCTGCAGCCTGGGGTCAGGGAGGTGCCTGCAGCCTGAGTTCTGGAGTGTGCCCACAGCCTGGGTTTAGGTGTTCATAGCCTGAGATCTGCCGAGGCCGTAATAGGAAGCAAAGGAGGTTTCTGAGGCCTCAGGTCTCCAAGGCCTTCCTGTCAGTTCCTCAGTGCAATGCGAGGCCCGCCTGGCCTGCAGCCCTCTGGCACCTTCCCCTCGGTGCCCGTGTCTGTGCCCGTCTCCGACCCCAGCACTGACCCATCCAGCCGCCTGGACCCCCACTTGCTTCCCAAGAAGGGAGCCTCTCAGAGACACAGAGGCTCCTGCAAGGGCCGGGGACCACGGGACCCCCCCTTCCCTCAGCTGGTGAGTCACAGTCTCCCAGTCTGCTGGGGAGGCTTGAGGGGTGGCAAGACGGGGGGTTGAGGGGGGCTCACAGGGTGTGGGGGGGGCTGCAGAGCAGGGTGGGCATGGGAGGCCTGGAGAAGTGGCACCCCACATGGTCTCCAGGGGCCTGGCCTCCCCATGCTCATGCCTGTGTTTGGGTCCCCAGGTCCGGCCTGCGAGGGAAGGCTCCCCCGAGCCCCCACCGCTCCCCCCAGGTGAGGGGGGGGCTACCTGAGGGCTGGCTCGGGCCCAGCCTACGTCCTGCAGCCACTTCACCTCTGCTTTCCCCACAGGCGGCCGCTCCCCAGCGCGGCACAGAGGGCCCAGCCGCAACAGCACTGGGGATGAAGCGGGGCCCGCCACTCAGCAGAAGACACCCCAGCTCGGGCCGCCCGAGGCTGGGGGTTGTCTGACCCAGTGGATCTGACCCCAGATGAGGGCCGCTTCTCAGCAGCACCCTGTCAACTTGCCAGC
>PVIY010058130.1:0-12597 GCA_004026745.1 Myrmecophaga tridactyla | reverse complement strand
ATCTGCAGTCGGCTAGGAGGCGTGTCTGCTGCAATGAGTGACGTTTGGCTTAATTGGTTGGTGCTTAAATGAGAGAACGCAACGTAGCACAGCCTAAGCAGCTTGGCATTCCTCATCTCAGCACTTGCAGCTCAGCCCAGGCCTTTGGAGATGGAGAAAGAAGTCACCCCGGGGAAAGTTGTTGGAACCCAGGGGCCTGGAGAGAAGACTAGCAGAGACCATCCTGCACCTTCCACGTAAGAAAGAACCTCAGTGGAAAGTTAGCTGCCTTTCCTCTGAAGAACCAACAGAATAAATCCCCTTTTATTAAAAGCCAATCTGTCTCTGGTGTGTTGCATTCCGGCAGCTAGCAAACTAGAACAACTTATAAATAAAACAGATGTCAAAGAAAAAACTCATAATGCAAGCTAGAAAACAGGACTGACTGATGAAAAGAGTAAAGTATGTCAAGTATAAAAAACTGTACTCAGAGAAAAGTATGAATTGCTTGTATTTGGAAATTTGGCTGAAAAATTATTGATTAAACATATGATTAGAAAGTCAGGAAAATAATTTAGTGAATTCACACAATTAGAAAAAAAGAAATAATAAGATTAAGAACAATATTTAGTGCCAAAAAGTGATATAGATAAAAAAGAGAAATTCATCAAGCAAAAGAATGGTTCCTTAAAAGATTAATAAAACAAGGGGTGCACGGGTGGTTCAGTGGTAGAATGCTCGCCTTTTATGTGAGAGACCCAGGTTCGATTCCTGGACCATGCACACACACAAAAAAAACAACAATAACAACAAACAGATTAATAAAACAAAACATCTCTGACAAGATTCTCAGATCATTTAATTGATCTCCTGACAGTTTATGGTACAAAACTATATAAATACTATATAAAAAGGGAAAATTACATTCAGTGTCATTGATTAACATACATGCAAAAATTTTTAAAATACCTTAGCAAATTGAATCCGGCAAGGTATAACAAATAGAATTAATCATCATGAATTTAAATTAATTTCTAGAATGCAAGGAAAATTGATATTAGAGGGCCACAGGATTTTTATTGATTAGAGAAAGAATGTCATATTTTCACATATGCATGCACACATGCAATAAAATATCATAATAATATATTAGCCAACTAGGAATCAAAGATTCTTCTTTAATCTAGTAAAAAATATTTGAGGGGGTCTGCTAGTTTCCACCAAAATCTTTTTTTTTCTTTCCTTCATAGATATAGAGTTATAGATGTGCACAGTTATTCTACTAGATGATATTTCCTAACTATCCATGAAGTTCATTACCAGGAGACTAACTCTCACCAATAGAAAGTGACCAGATGTCACATATTTGACTTTTTAGTAACACGTTAACACAGGGGTTGGGCCTTTTCCATGCTCTGTTTCTCCTTATTATTGACTGAAAGCAAGACTTAAATGGAACCCAGTTTAAATATACACATTCCTTCAATGGTCTAAGCAAGGAATTCCTAATCTGGAGTCTATGGGCCCCAAGGAGTCTGTGGAAACCAGAGAATCTGTGATTCTGGATTGGATAAAATTGGAGATTTATTCTCTCTAACTTTTAACTTCAGTTTGGCATTTCCTTCAATCATGTAGATAAACTACAAACTATATAAATAGTAGCAGTACTTATGACTTTATGACCAATAAAAATCATAGATATTTTCATATCCTACTGAGTTGTTGCAGAGATTTTTAAATGAAGTTTATGACCAATACTTCCTAAAAATTATGATAGCAATTACTGTAACTTGTTATTTAATTTAAAAAAGCATAAAATAATATATCACAAATTTATTAAATATTTAGTAATTAAGCAACTGTATTTCAACATAACTGGTTGTCCACTTAATGTCACACAGTTTGTTATAAGCAGTTAAAAGCATTTTTCTGAAATGGCCTTGACCAGACGGCCAAAGAAATTCATGGTACCAAAAACATTTAAAAACCTCAGCCCAAAGATATTGTGGAATAATAAGATGGAAAAAGCTGAGCCCTGAAATACTGGGTGTAACAGAGCTGCCCTATCCATATAGAGCCTTCATATTGGTAGTGTTGAGACACAGAATTATATGGCTTGTTATTCTTTTAGCCACTGTATTTTTGTCCCTTTATTAAAGTCACTTTATTTCATTCAAACTAATACCAATATCTAGCAAAGGCAGCATCAGGCATCATTATTTAATGATGAAACATTGGTAGCATCAGCTTTTGATTGACAAAACAAGACAAATCAACACCATAAAGAGGTCCTCAACAGTGTAATAATTGAGAGTAATATGAAAATAATGTTCAGAAAGGAAGAAACAAATATATCAGTATCACAGTTCCTGCAGTTATCTGATTAGAAAAAAATAATCTATGTGGAAATTGTCTGAATTATTAACTGATTATATTGAGTCCTGTACCACAGCAACCAAGAGAAAATGTAGGTGTAAAAAGGATATTTACAGTATATTTTCAACAGCAACAAAGGTCTAAATTAGCGGAATAAATCTAACAAGAAAAATGCATAATTTTATTAAAAATGCCTAAATAAATATTGAAATAGAACATCTTCCCATTTTTGTAAGGACGTCGTTCTATTCAAATTAGACAATAAGTTCAATTTAATTCTGATCAAAATAGCATAATAATTTTATGGTAATTCAAAAGATTATTTTATTCCAGAAATGCAAGGGTGATTCAACATATGAAAATTAATCAGATTAATACACCACATCAATAGAATGAGGGGAAAAACCCACATGATTTCCTCAATAGAGGCAGAAAAATCATTTGGCAAAATCCAGTACACTTTTTTGATAAACACCCTCAGAAACTAGATATAGAAGGGAATTTTCTCAACATGGTAAAGTCTGTTTATGAAAAAACTCACAGATGATATCAATGTTGGAAGGTTTTAAAACACTCCCTTTAATATATCAGGGACAAGATCAGGATGCCTGCTTTCACAACTGCATCTCAGTATTGTACTAAAAGTTCCAGCCAGAGAAATTGGGCAAGAAATATAAACAAATGAATAAATAAACAAAATGTGGTATATATGCACAATGAAATATTACTTCGTCATAAGAAAGAACAGTGTTATGAGACCTACTGCCACATGAATAACTTGAGACTATTATGCTCACTGACATAAGCAAGATACATAAGACAAATATATTAGTAGAGACAAAATGTATATTAGCAGTTGCCAAGGAAAGGGTTAGGGAATGTTTGTAAATAAAATTAGTAAAAAAGAGAGAGAGATTTCTAAATTTTATAAAGAAAAGAGAAGGATGGATTTACCTGAAAATATGAACATATTGACAAACACAACACGCAAGTGGGAGAGCTAGCATAGTGTTTGGAAAATAGAACAATGGAAACGAATAGAGTGAGAGGCGGCAATAGGGACGAAAGGATAGACACATTAACCAATAATGGAGGCCGTGGGGCTAGTTGCTACATGGTGTGCCATGGGAACACAGTCTGAGGACTTTCAACAAATGACCAGTTTTTGTTCACACAGCCCAATGGGTCCAGAAGACCAGGGGAAGAGGAACCATCATGGCTGAACACTCAACTCATGTCACTGATGACTGCTCCACCAAGCCCCAATTTGCATGGGAGAGAAGAGATGCCTGGGAGCCAGGGACACAGCCACGGAGTGTTCCCACCATGAATGGGTTCAAGGTTGGGTCAAATCATTCTGTTAAAATTAACACCTTCCTCAAGGCTGTGAAATAGAAACATATGGAGCCATCAACACACAATCAAGCAAAAGGCAAAAATTAGCAAAGTGCTAAGTATGTGGTGACTTCCCCAGCAGTGGGACTATGTTTACCACAGAGAACAGAATAAATTTGATTCCTATTCCACACCAACCATAGAAATAGATTCAAGGTAGATTAAAGGACAAAATGTGAAAAAACTTAAAAAAACGTTTAGAATAAAAGATGGGGGAATATTTTTATGACCTTTATTGTATGGAAGGGTTGCTTAAACAATATTCATAAACATAAACAAGAATATTCTTAATGAATTTTGATACATTAAAATGAGAATTCTGCACCCCAAAATGATGCCTTATAGAGTGAAAAATGTGCCAAAATTTTAAACAAATATATTTATAATACATAAAATGAAACACTATTTATTATCTAAAATTAAATAAATCCTTTAATGAGATAAAGACAAACAACTCAACTCAGAAATAATAGGAGATGATTTAAACAAGCAATTCATAGAATAACAAAACTGCATGCCTGACAGACATATGAAAATATGTTCAGTTTCACTATTAGTCAGGAAAAATCCCATTAGAAGAATAAAAACAGTGTGTGGTGAAATAAAAAAAACATACTTAATCTCAAAATAGAACACACAATAACGGATATGTTTTTTGCTTAACAATACTCAATGGAGTTAAATACAACCAGAAATCCATTAAAAATCTCTCCAAAATAGGGTGCTAATCTTTGGGCAACATTCCCTCTTAAAACTGATATCCTAAAACTTAAATACTATGACATGAACAATAGTATTTATGACATATGATAAGGGGATAAGACAGAAGAAAACAAAGATATTTGCTTTATGTACAGATATAACCATACTCATAACAAAGCAAGGAAGAAATATTCATACCATCACAGTCCTCATTTCTGATCCTAGTTCATATTTATCATGACCTTCTTCCACTACCCATTCCATTTTCCCTTTAACCTCAGCAAGCACCTCAGCTGGCCGTAGTTCTTTGCCTGGTGGGGTGACCCAAACCTTCATTCCTAAAGTTTCTGGGCTATTGGTAGCCCTGCTTGAATTAGGTTGTTGCAGTTTGCCATTGATATTTATCACAGGACATGGTAGTATTAAGAGATGCCTCAGGAGATCTCTTTATTCCAAAAAAGCTCTTCTTTACTTACATTGTGCAGTTGCAGTCTTATTCCATACCAACTTTGATAGTCAGGATCAATCACCCCGCCAATACAGTAGTCCATTTCCTTGCCTGTTGATTCAGATGCATGAGAAGATCCAAGTGGCTGGGTGGCAGTCATAACCTCCAGTTCAATGGAATCACTGCTGTGTCTGCTGGTAGGAGGGCTCTTTCTTTTAGAACAAAGACCTGTAGACCAGGAGAGCTTAAATTTGCTTGGACAAGAAGCAAAAATTTTTCTAGTGAATCACTAGTGGTGATAGGGAGTAGTGCCACTTCCATTTTCACCCCTTCATTCCTAGACCCATGCATGACTCCTGGCTGGGAGAAGGACCATCATACAATGGGCACTCATTCAGAGTATATGAAGTCTCCTGAAGAAGCCTCCAGCCCTGCAAAGTATTGCCACCTAGTTGGTGCTATAATTCCACTTTTCCATCAACCCAACTGCCTCTGGATTATGGAGAACGTGGTATGACTAGAGAATTCCATGAGCATGTGCCCATCCCTGGACTTTATTTGCTGTGAAGTGGGTTTGTTGATCAGAAATGATGCTGTGTGGAATACCATGATAGAGGTTAAGGCACCCTGTAAGTCCATGGATGGCAGTTTTGGCAGAAGTATTACATGTAGGGAAGGCAAACCCATTGTTCTAGTTTGCTAGCTGCCAGAATGCAACACATCAGAGATGGATTGGTTTTTAATAAAAGGGGATTTATTTTGTTAGTTCTTCAGAGGAAAGGCAGCTAATTTTCAACTGAGGTTCTTTCTTATGTGGAAAGGCACAGGATGGTCTCTGCTGGCCTCTCTAGGCCTCTGGGTTCCAACAACTTTCCCCAGGGTGATTTCTTTCTGCATCTCCAAAGGCCTGGGCTGAGCTACAAGTGCTGAGATGAGGTATGCCCAGCTGCTTGGGCTGTGCTATGTTGCGCTCTCTCATTTAAGCACAATTAAGCCAATTAAGTCAAACATCATTCATTGCAGCAGGCATGCCTCCTAGCCAACTGCAGATATACTTAGCAACAGATTAGGTCCACGTACCATTGGCTCATGTCCTCAGCAACAAAACTAGGTGTTTTCCCCTGGCCAAGTTGACAACTGAATCTAACTACCACACCCATATCCACAGTAAGTGTCTACTCCAGTTAGAAAAAATTGCTACCCCTTCCATGATAGAAGTGTTCCTGATGTAATCAACCTGCCATCAGGTAGCAGGATAATCACCCCAGGGAATGGGCTATTTGGCAACTGAGTGTGGGTCTCTATTGCCATCAGATTGGGCACTCAGCAGTGGATGTATCCAAGTCAGCCTTGGTGAGTCAAAATCCATGAGGCTGAGCCCATGCATAATCTCCATCACTAGCACCATGACTACTATATTCATGAGCCCATTGGACAATGACAGGAGTGACTGGGGAAAGAGGGTGACTGGTATTCACAGAACGGATAAACTTATCCACTTTATTATTGAAACCTTCTTCTGCTGAAATCACCCTATTGTGAGTATTTCTATGGCACGCAAATATCTTCATGTTTTTTGCCCACTCAGAAAGGTCTATCCACAAACCTATTCCCCAGACCTCTTTGTCGCCAATTTTCCAGTCATGCTCCTTCCAAGTCTCTGACCATCCAGCCAAACCATTAGCAACAGCCCGTGAGTCAGTGTACAAACACACCTCTGGCTAGCTTTCCTTCCAAGCAAAATGAACAAGCAGGTGTGCTGCTTGAAGGTCTGCCTGCTGGGAGGGTTTCCCCTTACCACTGTCCTTCAGGGACATCCCAGGAAGAGGTTGCAGTGCTGCACCTGTACACATTCACATATCATGCAGAACCATCTGTAAACCAGGTCCAGGTTTTCTCTTCCTCAGTCAACTGATTGTAAGGAACTCCCCAAGAGGCCATAGCTCTAAGTTGGGTAAGAGAGTGTAATGTGGCAGGAGTGAGGACCATGGGAATTTGGGCCACTTCCTCATGTAATTTACTTATGACTTCAGGACCACCGGCTTCTGTTTTATGATGGAGTATAGCTGTACATGCCCAACTTTATGGCTTGGTGGGTCAGAAAACACGCAGCTCATGCTAGGCAACTCAGATTTTATGGTAACTTGGTGTCCCATGGTTAAGTGTTCAATCTCTGTTAAGGCCCAGTAGCAGGCCAGAAAATATTTCTCAAAAGGAGGGTTGTTATCTGCAAAGGATAGCACAGCCTTACTCCAAAATCCTAAGGGCCTGCATTGTGATACTCCTATAGGGGCCTGCCAAAGGTTCCAAACAGCATCTCTATTTGTCACTGACACTTCGAGCACAATTGGACATGCTGGGTCATATGGCCCAAGTGGCAGAGCAGCTTGCACAGCTGGCTGGACCTATCACAGGGCCTCCTCTTGTTTCAGCCCACATTCAACACTAGGAACTTTTCTGGTCACTTGGTAAATGGACCACAGTAGCATACCCAAATGAGGAATATGTTGTCACCAGAATTAAACAGGTGAACAAGGCGTTGTGCCTCTTTTTTGGTCATAGGAGGGCCCAGATGCAACAGCTTATCCTTCGCCTTAGAAGTGATATCTCAGCATATCCTACATCACTGGATACCTAGAAATTTCACTGAGGTAGACAGCCCTATGTTTCTGTTGGATTTATCTCCCATCCTCTAACACATAAACTCCTTACCAATAAGTCTAAAGAAGTTGCTATTTCTTGCTCACAAGATCCAATAAACTTGATATCATTAATATAATGGACCAGTATGATGCCTGTGGGAGGTAGAAATGATCATGTTCCCTGCTGACAAGATTATGACATAGGGTTGGAGAGTTGATATACCCCTGAGGTAGGACAATGAAGGCATTCTACTGACCTTGCCAGCTGAAAGAAAACCACTTCTGGTGGTCCTTATTAACAACTATTGAGAAAAAAGGATTTGCCAAATCAATAGCTGCATAACAGGTACCAGGGGATGTGTTGATTTGCCCAAGCAATAATACCACATCTGAAACAGCAGCTGCAATTGGTGTCACCACCTGGTTAAGTTTATGATAATCCACTGTCATCTTCCAAGACCCATCTGTTTTCTTCACAGGTCAGATAGGAAATTGAATGGAATTGTGGTGGGAATCATCACCCCTGCATCCTTCAAGTCCTTAAGTGTAACACTAATCTCTGAAATCCCTCCAGAAATCCAATATTGCTCTTAATTACCATTTTGCTAAGTAGGGGCCAATCTAGGGGCTTCCACTTGGCTTTCCCTACCAAAGTAACTCACACTCCATGAGTCAGGCAATCATTGTGGGAATACTGCCAGTTGCTGAAGATGTCTATTCCAATTATGCATTCCAGAACTGGAGAAATAACCACTGAACGGATCCAGGGACCCACTGGACCCACTGTGAGAGGAACCTGAACCAAAATTCCATCGATCATCAGACCACCATAAGCCATTACTCTGACTTGTGAACCAGAGTGACATTTTGGGTCTCCTGGAACTAATGTCACTTCTGAGCCAGTGTCTAGTAATCTGTGTAATATCTGACCATGTCCTTTTCCCTAAAGCACCGTTTGCCTGGTAAAAGGTTGCATTTTCCTTGGGGAAGGCTGGGAGGGAAATTAAGAGTATGAATTTTTGACACTGTAATAGGGAGTTCCCCAAGGGTATCTGGCCTTCCCCTCATTCAAAGGTCTCTGGATCTGTGAAATATCTCATGTCTGGGAATCTGCAAATAGCAGAAGTGATTCTTTGTTTTTGCAATTCAAGCCGGATTTTTTTTCACTTGACCTAGCACTCTTCTGCTTATACAAACCAAAGAAGAATTTAGTAGCTTGATCATCTATTTTACTTCTAGGTACTCCATGATCTACTAGCCCATGCCATAAATCCCTGTGAGTCAGATTATTTTGACAGCTGCTTTGAGTCTGTTGTCCATTACAGCGGTCAGATCCACCTTGTCTGACAGGTAAGTGCTGCCGCATGTCTTCTGCCAACTCAGGATCTGATCATCCCCATTGTGCTTAAGGATTCCAGCACAATGACAGCAGTTCCTACAGTGATATCTGACCTACAGAGAAGGGCAACTACTACAGAGCTCTTCAGGCACTATGGAGCTAGTCTCGCAAATGTATTCCTCATAGTCCTGGTAAAAAGTGTGTCCTCTAGCTATTCCTGGAGTGTGTGAGCAAAGCTTCCATGATACATCTACTCTAACATTCCCATTTCTCTAAGCGTCTGGATCCCCTCATCTATAGTAAAGCAGGGCAGTTCTGGCATTTTGACCTCAGGTAATTTTTGCCACCTTTTGATCCATGGTTCAGTCAACCACCCAAATAAATTGTTAATCCCCTTTCTAAGCTCTAGACCTACACTGAACCAGAATCTGTGCTTACTGGGCCCACATCAAGTTCAACCTGATCCAACTTTTTATTCTTTCCACCATTAATATCCTTTCCCACACACTTAATATCCTTTCCCACACATATTTGCCTGATTTTTGACTTTGTAAACTGGAAAACTCATGCAGTACTTTTGGAACATAGCATACTTCCTGGAGTGTGGCATACTTCCTCATGAGTCACACTTTGTATCTTACCTTTCATCGCCAATTGAGACTTTAGACAAGTTACAGTATTGAAGAAAAGAAAGGTGGTGGAGGGTGGGTCAGGAAAATAATTAGAAGGTCTTTCAAGCCAGTTACCTCAGTTTCATTACAGTTTCATCTGTGGAAACATGATTAATTTCTCCAGACAGAGGAGAAAGAGCTGTTTTCTCAGGGGAGGGGGTTACAAGTTTAGCAAGCACTGAATGATTAATCCCTTCAGGTGGAGAGTGGAAGCTCTTTCCTCAAGGCATGTTGGAGGTTGGGTGCCTGTCTCCTCAGGGCAGGGTGGAGATTGAGTGGTTATTTCCTCAGAACAAGCTGCATGTGGGGTAGCTGTTTCCTCAGGCCAGACAATTACAGGTTTATCTTGCAAAGACTCAGCAGAATCCAGGGTTCCAATGTCCCCACTGTCATCATTATCAACCCATAGCACCCCATCCCAAGTTTCAAGATCCTACTTATTTCCAATTAAAGCCCTTACTTTAGCAGCAGACACCCTGCAAGGTTGAGAATTTAGGTTACCTTGTAAATCTGCCACTTGTGCAATGAGACTCTGGGTCTGGTTTTCAGAGACCTCAAAGTCTATGACCACAGAAAATTAAATTTTCAGGGCACTTATAGAAACTTTTACAACTTTCATACATTGTTTAAGTTGCAAATTTAAAAGCTTTAGCTCATCCCTTTCTCTTCATATCTAGAACAGCCAGTCAACATCATTTTACCTTTTAATTCCAAAAAACTCTGTTATCAAAAACACTGTCACCTAAAGCATTGTCTCATATAAGAGTGTGATTAGCAGAATCAAATGGTGATATTTTGCATGTCTGCATTGCCAACTCATGCCTTGGAGTATCAGTGCCACCTTGATGATCAGATATACAGTCATTAGTGCCTTTGAATCTAATCAATGTAGAAAACTAATTGCAAAACTCATTTTTAAGATACTGCTTCTCAAGAAACACTCCTAGTACCAAAGCTATATTAGTCAGAATTCTCCACAGAAACAGAACCATAGGAAATGTCTGTAAATATGAGATTTTATAAAAATGGCTCACACAACTGTGAGAATGCATGGGTCCAAATTCCATATGGCAGGCCACAAGCTGTCAACAATGGTGAAAGTCTTTGATGAATTCCCCAGGAGAGAATAGCCGGCTGAAGTAGAGACCAAAGTTCTCTCTTCTGGCCGTCGAAGTCATCACCTCTCCTTAAAAAGTCTTCAGCTGATCGGGTTCTATCATTGTAGAAGACACTCCCTTTATTTGATGTAGATGTAATCAGCCATAGATGCAGTCACGTGATTTAATTCCATGAAATGTCTTCACAGTCATGATGAGGCCAGTGCTTGTTTGACCAGACAACTGGGCACCATTACCTGGACAAGTTGACACATGAACCCAACCATTACATTACCCACATCACAAATAAATTTTTATAAGCCTAGCCTAAAACCACTTATGATTAATTTTCCTGTTAGAATATTGATGGAAAGGGCATTTAGGGTTCCTCAAAGTTTTGTTTAATCTTTTTTTAAATTGTGGGCACCATAAACCACTTACTGTATTCAATCAAGGACCTTACAAATATTATCTTTCTAATTTTAATTTTATTCTGCTTGTAACCTAGAAGGTTTAACTCACACAAAAAATCTTTTTTTAGAGAAACAAATAAAGGGTTTTTGTTATGGATAAGATATTGTTTTAATTAAACAGGCAATTAGGTGTGTGGAAGAGCATGAATCTTGGCAACAGATTTGAGTTCAAATGCAGCCTTAATTATTTACTAGCCATATGACTGCCTAACTTTAGTCAGACTACCTAAGTTTCAATCTTTTTATCAATAAAATATGCTTTAAATAGAAGTAACTTACTGTGCTTGTGACTACAAATAATATACATAAAGTGCCTAAAGTTATGAGGAACATAATGTGCTTAGAAAATGGAAGCTAAATGAAGGTGAACTCATACTACAAGATATTAAAAAGTATTACACACGTCCAATTAAACCATAGTTAGGGTAATGATAGGGTAAGGTACTACTAGAGGACTGTCTCCAAAGAAAATAGTTATAAAACCTGGATATAATTTTTAAAAGCCACCTTCTGAAGGCACTAGAGAGTAAACAGAAGCCAACAGATTCTGGAAGAATTTACATGGTCAGTGGAAGGAAACAAGGGGGTTTTATAAATAAGTTTATGTTTTCATGACTTTTAGCCTATGTGTCAACAGGGCACTCAAGAATATGAAAGGTGGTGGGGAAATAAAACTGAAGACTTTATGAATGGGGGAACGAGAAAACTAAAACCAGGAACTGTGGCCACTGAAGAGAGTGGAAGAATTTTGGAAAGGAAATATTAGAGCAGATCCCAAATTCTGTCTACTCTATCTTTGACTCTTGAGCAATGCATCCACTAGATATCAAAATCAATCTCACTAAAGGCAAAAGATCTGAACTGAGAATAAAGCTTTCATTCAAAATACAGTGTTTGTAGTGAATTACCAGCAAAAAAAAAAATTAACTTCTAAATGAAAAAACAACTCTTAACAGAAAAAAAGGAAGAGAATCCAGAATTCCCACAAATAACATTTAAATTGTATAATAGATACAATCCAAAATTGCCAGAAATTGTTTTAAAATAAGAAAAATAAAGTCATTTTCAAAAGGAAAGCAAATCAAGTCCAACCCTGATATGAACTGGAATTGGAAATAACAGACAAGAATTTCAATGAAGTTAAAAAGAAAGAAAAGAAAAAAAATTATGCTTTAAGTGAAAAAAAACAAGGAACGTTCAGAAGGTAAGTAGAAATTATGGGGAAAAAGAACAAAAAGGAAATTCTAGAATTGAAGAAAATCATTATATCAACCAACAATTTTATCTTACAAAACCATCCTTCAAGAATAGAAGTTACTTTTAAAACTTTTCAGATAAAACTAAAAGAATTTTTCAGCAGAAGATTTCACTGCAAGAAATACTAAATTATATTCTCCAGGCAGAAAGGAAATGACACCAAATGGAAACTTGGATCTTCAGGAAAAAAATGTAAAGGGAATTGGAAATAGTAAATA
>PVIY010058129.1:0-12584 GCA_004026745.1 Myrmecophaga tridactyla | reverse complement strand
GACCTCTGACATTCTGATTATTAAATGTCTTGGAGTATGTCTATTTGGATCTATTCTCTTTGGGGTATGCTGCACTTCTTGGATCTGTAATTTTAAGTCTTTCATAAGAGTTGGGAAATTTTCAGTGATAATTTCCTCCATTAGTTTTTCTCCTCCTTTTCCCTTCTCTTCTCCTTCTGGGACACCCACAACACGTATAATCGTGTGCTTCATATGTCTTTCAATTCCCTGAGTCCCTGCTCATATTTTTCCATTTTTTTCCTATAGTTTCTGTTTCTTGTCGGATTTCAGATGTTCCGTCCTGCAGTTTAGAAATCCTATGTTCTGTCTCTCGAAATCTATCATTGTAGGTTTCCATTGTTTTTTTCATCTCTTCTACTGTGTCTTTTTTTTTTTTTTTTTAACATGGGCAGGCACCGGGAATCGAACCCGGGTCCTCGGGCATGGCAGGCAAGCATTCTTACCTGCTGAGCCACCGTGGCCCGCCCTACTGTGTCTTTCATTCCCATAAGTTCTGTGATTTGTTTTTTCAGACTTTCAGTTTCTTCTTTTTGTTCCTTCCTTGCCTTCTTTATATCCTCCCTCAATTCATTGATTTGGTTTTTGATGAGGTTTTCCATGTCTGTTCGTACATTCTGAATTAATTGTTTCAGCTCCTGTATCTCATTTGAATTGTTGGTTTGTTCCTTTGACTGGGCCATATCTTCAGTTTTCCTAGTGTGATTTGTTATTTTTTGCTGGTGTCTAGGCATTTAATTACATTAATTAGTTTATTCTGGAGATTGCTTGCACTTCTTTTATCTAGGGTTTTCTTGCTGGATGAATTTGTTGTCTATCTGTTCTTTGACATTCCATTCAGCTTTATCTGGACCTTTAGCTTAAGTTTTGTTTAACAGAGGAGAATTTTTCATTTCTTGTTTTCTTGTTTCTTGCCCTGCTTGTATGGTGCCTTTCTGCCCCCCAACACTTAGGAGTGTCTACTTAGATATTATAGACCCCAGCCAGATTTTCCCAGACCAAACTGACCTCCTATCAGGAGGAAAGAGTCACCTGTGTCGGTTTTCCCTGAGGGTGAGACCCAGCAGGTTGAAAGACTTTCCTGTGAAGTCTCTGGACTCTGTTTTTCTTATCCTGCCCAGTATGTGGCACTTGTCTGCCTGCAGGTCCCACCAGCATAAGATGATGCGGTACCTTTGACTTTGGCAGACTCTCCCTGCTGGGGGCGTGGTGGAGACAGAGAAGAGGTTGTAGGCTGTTTTTAATGGCTTCAAATTCCAAGCCCTGGGGTCTGAATTCCTTGAGGGAGGGATTTCACCTGAGTTGGGCTTCACCCCTCCCCTGGGGAAGGCACAGGCTCCAGATAAGCCCCCAAAAGAGCTCACTTCTGCCTATGCCTGGGGCAGTTGCAGCCTGAAAAGTCCTGCCACTGTATCCAGAGGCAGTCAAGACTTTGTAGATACATAGCCACAAAAACCTCTGTTTCCTTCTTTTTTTCCCCCCCTTTTTCTGTCAGTCCTGCCCCCTTGGCACCGGGGCAAAAATGAGCAACCTCTACTTTGATCAGGTTCACCTAAGCTGGGGGCCTATTTTTAGTAGTTAGAATTTGTTAATTAGTTCCACAATTGGTGTTTGATTGTGCCCAGTCCCTGCTGCTGGTAAAGTCCTTTCCTTTCCCGTCTGGGAAGCCGCCTGTGGGGGAGGGGCACTGGCCGCCGCAACTTTGGGAACTCACTGTTCTGGGGGGTGCTCGCAGCCGGTCCAGCTGGTCCAGACTGGGGTACGCTGTGTGTCTGGTCACTGATGTGGCCCCAGGAGCTGTTCTGTACTGTTTCTGGTTGTTTAGTAGTTGTTCTGGAGGACGAACTAAAACGCGCATGTTGTTAAGCTGCCATCTTGACCCGGAAGTCTGGACCTGATCAGCTTTGTTCTTATCGCTAAATACCTGGTTATAGATATATAAAACGGCCTCTCAAAATCCAGAAATAATAATTACCACTCTGGACTAAATGTGTCTGCTATAAGAGCTTACAATCTAGGCCCCTGTTTACTTATAAGCATTTTTAAAGGAAACCATCCAATAATTGTTCTTCAATTTCTGGCTTACTATGCCCCACCAAATGTCCCACAGGTTCATTCACATGGTTACATGTCTCACGACTTTGTTCCTTTTTTTTTTTTAATTTATTTTATTTATTAAACATACCAACATACAAATACATTCTTACCATATGATCATTCCATTCTACATATATAATCAGTAATTCACAATATCATCACATAGTTGTATATTCATCATCATGATCATTTCTTAGAACATTTGCGTCAATTCAGAAAAAGAAATAAAAAGAAAACTGAAAAAAATTCATGCATACCATATCCCTTACCCCTTCCTTTCTTTGATCACTAGCATTTCAATCTACTAAATTTATTTTAACGTCTGTTTCTCCTATTATTTATTTATTTTTAATCCATATATTTTACTCATCTATACATAAGGTAGATAAAAGGAGCATCAGACATAAGGTTTTCACAATCACACAGTCACATTACAAAAGCTATATCATTATATGATCATCTTCAAGAAACATGGCTGCTGGAACACAGCTCTACATTTTCAGGCAGTTCCCTCCAGCCTCTCCATTATACCTTAACTAAAAAGGTGATATCTATTAATGTGTAAGAATAGCCTCCAGGATAACCTCTTGATTCTGTTTGGAATCTCTCAGTCATTGATACTTTATTTTGTCTCATTTCTCTCTTCCCCCTTTCGGTTGAGAGGTTTTCTCAATCCCTTGGTGCTGAGTTCCAGCTCATTCTAGGATTTCTGTCCCACGTTGCCAGGAAGGTCCACACCCCTGGGAGTCATGTTGCACGTAGAGAGGGGGAAGGTGGTGAGTTTACTTGTCGTGTTGGCTGAGAGAGAGAGGCCACATCTGAGCAACAGAAGAAGAGATTCTCTTGGAGGTGACTCTTAGCCCTAATTTTAAGAAGGCTTAGCCTATCCTTTGTGGGGTTAAGTTTCATATGAACAAGATTAGGGGCTTAGCCTATTGCTTTGGTTGTTCCCACTGCTTGTGAGAACATCAAGAATTCTCCACTTGGGAAGTTGAATGTTCCCCTTTTCTCACCATTCCCCCAAGGAACTTTGCAAATACTTTATTATTAACTGTTCAAATCACTCTAGGATTTATAGGGACATCACTCTGGACAAACCTACAAAATCTCATGCCCTACTCAAGGTTCCATGCACTTATGGTGTTTAATTAAGCTGTCCACGTAAGTTATATTAGGAAATGCACTAGTTGAAATGTAAATTTTTTTTGAAATATAAATTTTGTACCAAATAAACATTTTTTGCTTTAGTCTCACACATAAGTTAAAGTTTTAAAATATTGATTACCATCTATTTCAAACACCCTGCAGTACTGACATTTCTTTGTTCTTCCTCATGCAAAAACATTTTTAAATTTGTACATTTAGTCACCATTGTTATACACTCTAGGCATTCTAGATTATATCATCTCAGTCTTCATTGTATATCTTTCCTTCTGATTTCCTTTGTGCCCCCAGGCTTCCTCCCTCTATCATTCTCACATTCAGCTTCATTCAGTGTTCTAACTTTAGTGTATTACAGTTAGGTAATATTGTGCTATCCATTTCTGAATTTTTGCAATCAGTCCTGTTGCATAATCTGTATCCCTTCAACTCCAGTTACCCAATATCTACCCTATTTCTATCTCCTGATGGTCTCTGTTCTTAACTGAAATTCTCCAAGTTCATTCATTAATGTTAGTTCATATCAGTGAGACCATACAGTATTTTTCCTTTTCTTTCTGGCTGATCTCACTCAGCATAATGTCCTTAAGGCCCATCCATGTTGTTACATACTTCATGACTTATTCTGTCTTATACCTGCATAATATTCCATCATATGTCTATACCACAGCTTTTTAAAATTAATTTTTAAATTAAAAAAATATAGCAACAAACACAAACATTCTGAACTTACGATCATTCCATTCTACATATATAATCAGTAATTCACATTATCATCACATAGTTGCATATTCATCATCATGATCATTTCTTAGAACATTTTTATCAATTCAGAAAAAAGAAGTAAAAAGACAACAGAAAAAAATTCATACATACCATACCCCATACTCTTCCCTTTCATTGATCACTAGCATTTCAGTCTAAATTTATTTTAACATTTGTTTCCCCTATTATTTATTTTTATTCCATATGTTTTACTCGTCTGTTGATAAGGTAGATAAAAGGAGCATCAGATGCAAAATTTTCACAATCACACAGTCACCTTGTGAAAGCTTTATCATTATACAATCATCATCAAGAAACATGGCTACTGGAACACAGCTCTACATTTTCAGGCAGTTCCCTCCAGCCTCTCCATTACATCTTGACTAACAAGGGATATCTATTTAATGTGTAAGAATATCCTCCAGGATAACCCCCGACTCTGTTATCCTCAGCCATTGACATTTTATTTCGTCTCATTTCGCTCTTCCCCCTTTTGGTCAAGAAGGCTTTCTCAATCTCTTGATGCTGAGTCTCAGCTCATTCTAGGGGTTTTCTCAATCACTCGATGCTGAGTCTCAGCTCATTCTAGGATTTCTGTCCCATGTTGCCAGGAAGGTCCACCCCCTGCGAGTCATGTCTCACGTAGATGAGGGGAGGGCAGTGAGTTTGCTTGTTGTGTTGGCTGGAGAGAGAGAGGCCACATCTGAGCAACAGAAGAGGTTCTCTTGGGGGTGACTCTTGGGCCTAATTTTAAGTAGGGTTAGCCTATTCTTTGCAGGGTTAAGTTTCATATGAACAAACCCCAAGACTGGAGGTTCGGCCTATTGCTTTGGCTGTCCCCACTGCCTGTGAGAATATCAAGAATTGTCCTCTTGGGGAAGTTGAATATTCCCCCTTTCTGACCGTTCCCCCTAGGGGACTCTGCAAATACTTCCCTATTCACTGTTCAGATTGCTCTGGGATTTATATGGACATCACTCTGGACAAACCTACAAAATGTCATGCCCTACACAAGGTTCCAAGTACTATGGTGTTTGATTAAGCTGTCCACATAAGTTATATTAGGAAATGCACTAGTCAAAATATAAATTTTGTACCAAATAAACATTTTTTGCTTGTTTCACACACATTAAAGTTTTAAAATATTAGTTACCATCTATTTTCAACACCCTGCATTCTTGACATTCCTTTGTTCTTCCTCATGCAGAAACATTTTCAAATTTGCACATTTAGTCACTATTATTATACACTCTAGGCATTCCTAGATTATACTCTCTCAATCTCAGTCTTTACTGAATATCTTTCCTTCTGATCTCCTTTGTGCCCCCAGGCCTCCTCCCTCTATCATTCTCACATTCAGCTTCATTCAATGTTCTAACATTATTGCATTACAGTTAGGTATGTATTGTGCTATTCATTTCTGAATTTTTATAATCAGTCCTGTTGCACAATCTGTATCCCTTCAGCTCCAATTACCCAATATCTACCCTATTTCTATCTCCTGATGGTCTCTGTTACCAACTGAAATTCTCCAAGTTCATTCGCTAATGTCAGCTCATATCAGTGAGGCCATACAGTATTTTTCCTTTTGGTTCTAGCTCATCTCACTCAGCATAATGTCCTTAAGGTCCATCCATGTTGTTACAAGCTTCATGACTTTATTCTGTCTTACAGCTGCATAATATTCCATTATATGTATATACCACAGATTACTTAGCCACTCATCTGTTGATGGACATTTTGGCTGTTTCCAACTCTTAGCAATTGTAAATAATGCTGCTATAAACATTGGTGTGTAAATGTCCATTTGTGTTCTTGCCCTCATGTCCTCTGAGTAGATACCTAGCAATGGTATTGCTAGATCGTATGGCAATTCTATACCTAGCTTCCTGAGGAACCACCACACTGTCTTCCACAGTGGTTGTACTATTTGACATTCCCACCAACAATGGGTAAGTGTGCCTCTTTCTCCACATCCTCTCAAGCACTTGTCATTTTCTGTTTTATTGATAATGGCCATTAGGTGGGTGTGAGATGATATCTCATTGTGGTTTTGATTTGCATTTCCGTAATATCCAGGGAAGTTTAGCATGTTTTCATGTGCCTTTGGCCATTTGTATTTCCTCTTCTGAGAAGTGTCTGTTCATGTCTTCTGCCCATTTTGTAATTGAGTTGTCTGTCTTTTGTTGTTGAGGTGAACACTCTCTTTATATATTCTGGATAGTAGACCTTTATCTGATATATCATTTCCAAATATTGTCTCCCATTTTGTAGGCTGTTTTTTTACTTTCTTGATGAAGTTCTTTGATGTGCAAAAAGTGTTTAATTTTGAGGAGTTCCCATTTCTTTCTTTCTTTCTTCAATGCTAGTGCTTTGGGTATGAGGTCTAGGAAACCACCTCCTATTATAAGATTGATAAGATATTTCCCTGCATTTTCTTTTAAAAGTTTTATGGCCTTAGATCTAATGTTTAGGTCTTTGATCCATTTTGAGTTAACTTTTGTATAGGGTGTGAGATATGGATCCTCTTTCATTCCTTCACATGTGGATATCCAATTCTCTAGGTACCATTTATTGAAGAGACTGTTCTGTCCCAGGTGAGTTGTCTTGACTGCCTTATCAAAGATCAATTGTCCATAGATGAGAGGGTCAATATCTGAACACTCTATTTGATTCCATTAGTCAGTATATCTATCTTTTTGCCAGTACCGTGCTGTTTTGACAACTATAGCTTCATAACACACCTGAAAGTCAGGTAGCGTGAGACTTCTGACTTTATTTTTCTTTCTCAGGATACTTTTAGCTGTTCAGGGCACCCTGCCCTTCCAGATAAATTTGGTTTTTGGTTTTTGTATTTTTGAAAAGTAAGTTTTTGGGATTTAATTGGTATTGCATTGAATCTGTAAATCAATTTGGGTAGAATTGACATCTTACCTATATTTAGTCTTCCATCCATGAACACGATATGCCTTTCCATTTATTTACTCTTCTGTGATTTCTTTTAACAATTTCTTGTAGCTTTCTTTGTATAGGTCTTTTGTATCTTTAGTTAAGTTTATTCCTAAAAATTTTATTCTTTTGGTTGCAATTGTAAATGGAATATTTTTTCTTGATTTTTCCCCTCAGATTGTTCATTACTAGTGTATAGAAACACTACAGATTTTTGAGTGTTGATCTTGTAACCTGCCACTTTGCTGTACTCATTTATTAGCTCTAGTAGTTTTGCTGTGGTTTTTTTTTGGAGTTTTTGACATATAGTATCATATCATCTGCAAACAGTGAGAGTTTTACCTCTTCCTTTCAATTTTGATGCCTTGTATTTCTTTTTCTTGTCAAATTGCTCCGGTTAGAACTTCCAACACAATGTTGAATAACAATGGTGATAGTGGTCATTCTTGTCTTGTTCCACTGAACAAAGTTTTCAGTTTTTCCCCATTGAGGATTATGTTAGCTGTGGGTTTTTCATATATTCCCTTTATCATGTTGAGGAAGTTCTCTTGTATTCCTATCCTTTGAAGTGTTTTCAACAAGAAAGGATGTTGAATTTTGTCAAATGTCTTTTCTGCATCAATCAAGATGATTATGTGGATTTTCTGCTTTGATTTGTTGATATGGTGTATTATATTAATTGATTTTCTTACGTTGAACCATTGTTGCCGACCTGGGATGAATCCTACTTGATCATGGTGTATAATTGTTTTAAGTGCTGTTGGATTCGATTTGCAAGAATTTTGTTGAGGATTTTTGCATCTATATTCATTAGAGAGATTGGTCTATAGTTTTCTTTTCTTATAATATCTTTGTCTGGCTTTGGTATGAGGGTGATGTTGGCTTCATAGAATGAGTTAGGTAGCTTTTCCTCCTCTTCAAGTTTTTTGAAGAGTTTGAGCAAGATTGGTACTAATTCTTTCTTGAGTGTTTGGTAGAATTCACATGTGAAGCCATCTGGTCCTGGACTTTTCTTTTTGTGGAGCCTCTTAATGACTGATTCAATTTCTTTACTTGTGATTGGTTTGTTGAGGTCGTCTATTTCTTCTGGAGTCAATGTTGGTTGTTCATGTCTTTCTAGGAATTTGTCTATTTCATCTATATTGTTGGATTTATTAGCATAAAGTTTTTCATAGTATCCTCTCATTACTTCCTTTATTTCTGTGGTGTCCGTGGTTATGGCTCCTCTTCCATTTTTGATCTTATTTATTTGCATCCTCTCTCTTCTTCTTTTTGTCAACCTCACTAAGGGTCCATCAATCTTATTGATTTTCTCATAGAACCAACTTCTGGTTTTGTTGATTTTCTCAATTGTTTTCATGTTCTCAATTTCATTTATTTCTGCTCTAAACTTCATTATTTCTTTCCTTTTGCTTGCTTTGGGGTGAGTTTGCTGTTCTTTCTCTAGTTCTTCCAAGTGGATAGTTAATTCCTTGATTTTTGCTCTTTCTTCTTTTTTGATATAGGCATTTAGGGCAATAAATTTCCCTCTTAGCATTGCCATTGCTGCATCCCATAAATTTTGATATGTTGTGTTTTCATTTTCATTTGCCTCAAGATATTTACTGATTTCTCTGGTAATTTCTTCCTTGGCCCACTGGTTGTTTAAGAGTGTGTTGGTGAGCCTACATATATTTGTGAATTTTCTGGCACTCTGCCTATTATTGATTTCCAACTTCATTCCTTTATGATCTGAGAAAGTGTTTTGTATGATTTCAATCTTTTTAAATTTATCCAGACTTGCTTTGTGACCCAGCATATAGTAGATCCTTGAGAATGACCCATGAGCACTTGAGGAAAAGGTATATCTTGCTGTTGTTGGGTGTAATGTTCTATAAATGTCTGTTAAGTCTAGCTCATTTATCGTATTATTTAAATTCTCTGTTTCTTTATTGATCCTCTGTCTAGATGTTCTGTCCGTTGATGAGAGTGGGGAATTGAAGTCTCCAACTATCATGGTAGATGTGTCTATTTCTCTTTTCAGTGTTTGCCACATGTATTTTGCAGCATTCTGGCTTGGTGCATAAATATTTACGATTGTTATGTCTTCTTGTTGAATTGTTCCTTTTATTAATATATAGTGTCTTTCTTTGTCTCTTAACTGTTTTACATTTGAAGTCTAACTTGTTGGATATTAGTATAGCTACTCCTGCTGTTTTCTGATTGTTATTTGCATGAAATATCTTTTCCCAAGCTTTCACTTTCAACCTATGTTTATCCTTGGGTCTAAGATGTGTTTCCTGTAGACAGCATGTAGATGGGTCCTGTTTTTTAATCCATTCTGTCAGTCTATGTCTTCTGATTGGGGAGTTTAATCTATTAACATTTAATGTTATTACTGTATGAGCAGTACTTTCTTCTACCATTTTGCCTTTTGGATTTTACATGTCATATCTAATTTTTCTTCTTTTTACCTTTACTGATAGTCTTCATTTCTACACTCTTCTCCACACCTCTCTCTCTCCTGTCTTTTCACATCTGCCTCTAGAGCTCCCTTTAGTATTTTTTGCAGAGCTGGTCTCTTGGTCACAAATTCTCTGAGTGATTTTTTTGTCTGAAAATGTTTTAATTTCCCCCTCATTTTTGAAGGACAATTTTGCTGGATATAGAATTCTTGGATGGCAGGTTTTCTCTTTTAGTAACTTAAATACATCATCCCACTGTCTTCTCACTTCCATGGTTTCTACTGAGAAATCTATGCATGGTCTTATTGGGCTTCCCTTGTATGTGATGGATTGTTTTTCTCTTGTTGCTTTCAAGATTCTCTCTTTCTCTTTGACATCTGACATTCTGATTAGTAAGTATCTTGGAGTACTTTGATTTGGATCTGTTCTATCTGGGATATGCTGCACTTCTTGGATCTGTAATTTTAAGTCTTTCTTAAGAGTTGGGAAATTTTCAGTGATCGTTTCCTTCATTCATTTTTATCCTCCTTTTCCCTTCTTTTCTCCTTCTGGGACACCCACAACATGTATATTCATGCACTTCATATTGTCATTCAATTCCCTGAGTCCCTACTCATATTTTTCCATTCTTTTTCCTATATTTTCTTTTGCTTGTTGGATTTCAGATGTTCCATCCTCCAATTCACTATTCCTATCTTCTGCCTCTTGAAATCTGACATTGTGGGTTTCCATTGTTTTTTTTTATCACTTCTGCTGTGCCTTTCATTCCCATAAGTTCTGTGATTTGTTTTTTTCACACTTTCGATTTCTTCTTTTTGTTCGTTCCTTGCCTTCTTTATATCCTCCCTCAATTCATTGATTTGATTTTTGATGAGGTTTTCCATGTCTTTTTGGACATTCTGAATTAATTGTTTCAACTCCTGTATCTCATTTGAATTGTTGGTTTGTTACTTTGACTGGGCCATATCTTAAATTTTCCTAGTATGATTTATTAATTTTTGCTGGCATCTAGGCATTTAATTACCTGAATTAGCTTATTCTGGAGGTTGTTTTCACTTTTTTCACCTAGGATTTTCTTGCTGCATGACTTTTTGTCTATCTGTTCTTTGACATTCAGTTCAGCTTCTTCTGGACTTCTAGTTTAGGTTTTGTGTAACAAATCAGAAGTTTTCAGTTCTTGCTTTCTTGTTTCTTGCCCTGCCTGTATGGTGCCTTTTTCCCCCCCTTAGGTTTTATAGACCCCAGTCAGATTTTCCCAGACCAAACTGGCCTCCTGTCAGGAGGAAAGAGTCAGCTTTGTCAGTTTTCCCTGAGTGTAAGACCCAGGAGATTGAAAGGCTTTCCTATGAAGCCTCTGGACTCTGTGTTTTTCTCATCCTGCCCAGTATGTGGTGCTTGTCTGCTTGTAGGTCCCACCAGCATAGGTGATCTTGTACCTTTAACTTCAGCAGACTTTCCCTGCTGGGGGTGTGGTGGAGACAGAGGAGAGGTTGCAGGCTGGCTTTAATAGCTTCAATTTTCCAAATCCTGGTGTCTGAATTCCTTGAGGGAGGGAATCCACCTGAGCTGGGCCCCATCCCTCTCCAGGGAAAGGTACTGGCTCCAGACAAACACCTAAACAAGCTTAATTCTGCCTATGCCTGGGGCAGTTGAAGCCTGAGAAACCCTGCAGCTGTATCCAAAGAGCAGTCAAGCCGTAGAAACACAGCCACCAAAACCAAAAAGAGAAATCCTTTTCAAAGTAGGACCCCTGTTCCTCAGGTTTGCCAATCAAGAGCTTAAGTTGGTATGTTGCTCTGTGTATCTCAAGGTCCTATGTGCCCCCTCCTTTCCTTCAGGGCCTAGACCTTTTCAAATCCAAAAAAACCCTCTTTTTTCCCCCCCTCTCTCCTCCATCAGCCCTGCCCCCTCTGCGCTGGGGCAAAAACCAGTGACCTCTGCTTTTACTTGAGGTTAGGCTGAGTTGGGGGCCTAGTTTTATTAGTCAGAATTTGTGAATTAATTTCACAATTGGAGTTTGGTTGTACTCAGCCCCTGCTGCTGGTAAAGTCTCTTTCCTTTCCCCTCTGGGAAGTAGCCTGTGGGGGAGGGGCACCAGCTGCGCCTTGGGGAACTCACGGTTCTGGGTGGGCTTGTAGCCGGTCCAGACTGGGGAACGCTGTGTGTCCGGTCATTGATGTGGCCCCAGCAGTTGTTCTGTACTGTTCCTGTACTAGCTACTCTGGAGGATGAGCTAAATCCCATACCTCACTAAGCTGCCATCTTCACTTTTTTCCTTTTCATAGCAGCACAATATTTGATCATATGTATCCACCATCGTTTTCCAATCTACTTCTCAGTCAGTGCATTCTTCAGCCACCTGCATTCATTAGGCATCATGTATAATGCCCAAAGTACATAGTCCATCAACACTCTCAATTTTAGATAATTTCATTGTTTCTGAGAGAATGATAAGCAATAAACACACCCTCACCAAACAGGAAATCTAAACCCTCCCTTAATTCTTGTCCCTCTCCCCATTATTTACACCTGCTGTTGCGGTGGTACTGCTGATGTTTTCCTGTTAAGCATAACCTATAGCATAAGGCATCCCTTTAAAAAAAATTTTTTTTATTAATTAAAAAAAAATTACAAGAAAGAAACACAAACATTCCCAACACATACACTCAGCAATTCACAATATCATCACATAGTTGCATATTCATCATCATGATCATTTCCCAAAACATTTGCATCAATTCAGAAAAAGAAATAAAAAGACAACAGAAAAATAAAATGAAAACAGAAAAAAAATTTTTTTACATACCATACCCCTTACCCCTCCCTTTCATTGATCACTAGCATTTCAAACTAAATTTATTTTAACATTTGTTTCCCCTATTATTTATTTTTATTCCATATGTTCTACTCGTCTGTTGGCAAGGTAGATAAAAGGAGCATCAGACACAAGGTTTTCACAATCATACAGCCACATTGTGAAAGCTGTATCATTATACAATCATCATCAAGAAACATGGCTACTGGAACACAGCTCTACATTTTCAGGCAGTTCCCTCCAGCCTCTCCATTACATCTTGGTTAACAAGGTGATATCTACTTAATGTGTAAGAATAACCTCCAGGATAACCTCTTGACTCTGTTTGGAATCTC
>PVIY010058128.1:0-12582 GCA_004026745.1 Myrmecophaga tridactyla | reverse complement strand
TTCCCCCCAAATGAATGCCCCCCAGATGTCCACCCGGTCAACCTGTTGTTAGTCCTCTGAATGAATGCTCGGCCGCTCTGGCCACACTGCCTTACATCCGGTCCCCGTCATCTGGCTTCCTCCCCCTCTAACTTTGTCCCTCTCTCTACCTTCCGGGCTGGGCCACCAGGGTGGTCTTTCTAAAATTCAGATCTGAGCATGGCACTACTCAGTTTAAAACACTTGGACTCCCTTAGCTTTCCAGAGAAGGCTGCTTAGCGGGCCTGCGTCCCCAGGCTCACCACTTTAGTGACCGCCACGCCACTTTAGTGACTCCCAGCCCTGGCTGCGCCATGTCTTCTGCTGGAAAGCCCTTTCTCAGTTTGTCTACCTGCCAATCTCCTAATCATCCTTTACATTCAACTCAAAGAGCATCTCCTCTGCACAGTGTCCCCACACACGGGAACACACGAGTGTGCACACACACACAGAGTTAGGTGTTCCTTATTGCCCACTGCCCCATATTAGTGCTTTTTATGTTTAGCCATGACTATTTGCTTACCCACCTCCCTGGGAAATAGACACCAAGTATTGTGAAGTCCTAGTATCCCTGGGGCATGAAGCAGAGCAGCAGTTGAGCCAATGGACAAATGGAACCCTGAGAGCCATTCCTCAGCCACCTTCCTCTCCTTCCTTCAAAATCACATTTCTAAGTCTCCCTCCATCTCCTGAATCTCCTATAAGCTGACCTGCTGACGTACCATTCCACTGACCCAGCTCTCTCCAGTAGCACCAGAAAGTTCCTTCTTGCCAAAGCCAGAGACACAGGGGAGAGGCATTTAATATCTCACTTCTCAGAGGGGTTCTTCAGAGGGGAGGAGCCTCGCCGCTCCACTCCTCTCACCACTTGTCCCCACACCCCTTCTCCCCAGGAAGGAGCGAGACTGAGAGAGACGCGCTGAGCAGACCCAGCTCTGACCATTCTCTCAAAGCCTGCTCTTGAGAAGGAGATGGCCTTCCTCCTCCACTCCCCACCTCCACGGATGCCACCGCTGGGGGTTCTGCAGTCAGGGTGGTGAGGTCCGGGAGGGCAGTAGAGGAAGCAGCAGAGAGGAATACAGAGACCTTTTCAGCCTCAGCTCCAAATTGCATTCTTTAGCCCACAGCTGAGATTTTCAGCCCTGCTTGACTTTTTCTCAGAACTCAAGAGAGAAGAGCATAAACCCTTAGGACCTTCAGAAACCCCAATACTCAGGCCTCCTCCTTCTCCCCCTTCCAGTGCCACCTACATCATTCACAAGGGCCATTCATGAGGGGACCCGGTTCAGCAACAAACCATTCCTGTGCCCTCAACTCCACCCAACCTCTGGCCAGCCCACCCTCCAAACCACTTGTGTCCTAGTGAGAGCAGATTAGAGCTGTATAGCCATTTCTGGGTCTTTTCCTGGCCCTGTTGGACCTCAGGTCTGGGTACTTGCCTCTCCCACCCCCAACTCCTTATAGAACTTCTTACAGCGAGTCAGTGCACAGAGACCTTTAGTTCCCAAGGCCTGGCTCCGTAGCAGATGCTGGCTCTGCTATCTGCCAAAATGGAGGGCCAAGGACGGGAAATATCACAGAAAATACAACTAGTGCTAACAGGAATCAACAGAAAGCAGTGAGATGAACAATCTTCCTGGAAACACCCAACTCAAGAGTTGTGTCTGTCTTGCTGATAAACCTAGGGAACTTCCTAAATCTCAGGAAGGGACTAAGAGTAGCTTCAGAGAAAGAAAGATGACTCAGGAGAGTGAGCACTGATTTTGAAAACTATAGGTTGTTGTTCATGAGGAAGTGGTTTAAGGGGAGGATTTTAAGAGATCAATGTGTAATACTAGGAAATAGCTACATAAAGAAGAGAAGACTGTGGACCTGCATCTGAATCTTGGCTCCACCACATTCTAGTTCTATTAATCAAGTTCTTTCAGCTATCAGAGATAGAAATTCAACTCAAGTTCACAGACACAAAAAAGTGGATACATGTGTTCCATAGCTGGTAAGGTCACAGCAATAATTCACAGCCTTGGGAACAGAGCTGGGAATTGGGGACTCTTAACACATCCATCCATTCATCCTTTCTCATCACCACTCACCCCTGTTTCTCTTTGCATGTTGTTTTCGGGGTCTCGCCATATAATAGGGAACATGGCCACAGACTTCCAGCCTTGAAAACCCAATGTCCACATATCAATCCCAGGGAAGAGCCTTGAGTGGCCCGGCTTGGCTCATTAACTCAGACGCGCGCCAATCCCTGTTGCCCTGACACCATGATTGGCCAGTGTCGGTCAGAAGCCCAGTCCTAAGCCAAGGGTCTCGTAACAGAAGAAGGCCACAAGCCACAGTGGTCAGTCCTCTAGCCACATCACCTGACGTTACCTGATTTCCCGCTAAACGTCAGCTTCCTCTTCTGTAACAGGTATATAATATTACCTACCTCACAGGTGAGAAGAGATAACCCGGGCGAAATACACACAAGCATCCAATGAATGTTTTAGGTGTAGCAGTAGCAGAAGGAACCGTGGCATTGTTACAACCAATGTTACTGCCCGACGGGGTGCTCTGACCTGAAACCATGACCACACAGCCACTGAATGGACAAGGATCAACTCCCGGCTCCCTTGTCAATATTTATGCATCCTTGAGTTCTCATTTTCTCATCTGCTAGTAGCAGGTGCTAACAGTTTAAGAAAACATCATTTCAAAACTCTTAAAATTGAGAAAAGTCTGTCCATTGCTTCATTCCTTCTCCTAATTTGGAAAGGGCCGTATTTTTTTCCCATTATAATTGGCCAAACACCCAGGGACAACCTCAAAATCAGTTGCGTTTGGTGATGACCCAGCCTAACCTAGTCCATCCCTCCCGTCCCTATCTCATGGATAAGGAGAGTTGTTCCCTTCCTGGGAACAGATACACACATCCTCGTCCCAGTGGATTCCTGCAGCCCTCTAGGGTCCTCCACCTTCAAGTCCCCTAGCTCTCTAGTCACCAGCCAGCCTTCCCTGGTGTGTACTTGGACTCTCAGAGGGACTTTCATGCTGGGAGGAAATTGGGCTGATTCCCCAATATTTGGGTTTACCGCACAGTCATAAGAATGAACAAGGGTTAGCCTCTCAGAACGAGATCATCCCCGAGTGAAGTGACAAGGTGACCTTCTGAACCCACCCAGCCCCTGGTCAGACAGACGCCAGCTCCCAAGAAGGAAAGAAGGCAGGTAGCAGGTAGGTGGGAAGAAACTAAAATGTACTGAGTGCTTACTCTGTGTAGGCGTTGTACTAAGTACTGTATATATTTTATCCAATTTAATCCTCCCAAGCAACCTGGAATGTGGACAGTGTCTGTGACTGATCAGTCAGGAAACAGAAGCTCAGGAGATTAAGTGCAGCATTAGGAGCTGAACTCAGGTGAGCTTGGCTGCAGAGCACCTCAACTGAATCACCCTAATTCTGCAGTGTTTTGCCCAAAGTTCTTTCTCAGGCCACTTCCCTGGTTCTTCTTCCACCGGTGGAGCTAGAGTTAGTCTACTGTCCTTTCCTCTACTACTCACTCCCTCTCTCTTCTTTCCCTCCTTCCCTATTTCTCACTCTCCAGCATCACCACCCCCTCAATTCAGATGACTCCTAAAATCCTCCTGCTGGAAATCTGCATTCAGCCAACCCCACCCTCTCAGACACAAGCTCTGTCTGCGAACTCACTTGTCCCAGACATCCAAGCTCAGCACAGACATCATCCTCCTTGCTCTACAGGACCCCAGATCTAGCCAAACAACCTTGCCGACCACAAACCCTCACCGAGCACAGGCCAAGCGCTGCTTGCTTGTCCTTGGAACCTCACCTAGCCAAGTCCTCCCCTATGTTCTGGTAGCCACCGCCTCACCCCAGCCTGCCAAGTGACAGCAAGCTCTCGGCCAGTCTCCTCTTCACCCATTTTGAATATAATCGTCTGGTAATCTTTCAAAAACATTACTTCCATTCTGTCACTCTTGTTCAAAAACCTTCCAGGAACCACATCATTCCAACTCTTCAGTGTTGCTTTCAAGGATTCAACTCTCTGATTCATTCTTTTTATTATTTTTTTATAGTGGTGACATATATATATACATAATATAAAATTTCCCGTTTTAACCACTTTCAAGTATATAATTCAGTGATATTACTGCATTCACAGTGCTGTGCTATCCCACCATCCGTGTCATTCTTCTTTCGTGTATTTAACAAATGCTGAATAGTAACACCGTGCTAGGCATTGCACACTGTTGGATTAAAAAGATAGATTTCTGCTCTGGTGAAGCCTATAGTCAATTAGAGAAGAAAGGAAATAAACAAATGTATAATTACACATTGTATTATGTATTATGAATGACCAATGGGGACAGTGATAGAAAATCATGGAGATGGTGGCATCCACCTGGCTAGGGTGGTCAGGAAAGGGTTTGCTGAGGAAGAGACCCATGCCTGAGGCCCGAGAAGTTACCCACGTGGAGCATAGAGAATGGCCTTCCAGGTAGTGGCCTAGAGGTAGGAAAGAGTTTGGTGCATGAAGGAAGCAAAAGAAGGCCAGCATGGGTGGGTCATAGATGGAAGCGGAAAAAAATGACATAAGATGTGATTGAGAGGTTAGAGCCTCTTAGGCCAGTGTAGAGTTTAGGTTTTATTCTAAACACAACAGGAAGTCACTGGAGGATTTTCAGTAAGAGAATGACATGATATTTAAGTCTTAAAGATTACTGCCAATAAAAGATGTAATAGTAGACATATTGTTTCCTCCACTTTGGAACCCCAGTAAGAATAATCAAACAGAACAAAATGTAGAGGGGGAAAGACCATGGTTAATGGAAGAAGGAAACTGGTACAACTCCAAGAGATAAATCATGAAGTGAAGGGCACTTGCCAAATATACTTATCCAAACAAGGGAGTGGGATGAGAGCAGAAACATGCAACCTAACGCCTTGCGCAGAACACAGATTTTCCTGAAAGGTCCTTTTGATTGAAGCCATAATATATGAGGTTGAGGACAGGCTGAGAAGTTTCCCTGTGGAGACCTACTATGATGCTTCAGGACAGCAGGGAAGGGGATGCTTAAGAAGAAATCATTCAGGGGTGACATTCGTTAAGTAAAATAAAATGGCTGCCTGCATTGGGTATTGCCGGAGGGACCCCTTTCCAAGAAAAGATTTTTCTTAAGACAGAAACAATGAACCTGCAGGGACCTTCCAAGAAAATGGAGCAATGGAATACCCACTACAGAAGTGCAGCTAAGCTACACCTGGTGATAAATATTTCCAGCCTGATAGAGATAGACACCCTCTGTGGGTGTAAAATGGAAACTCATTTTACACAGAACATTTCCTCACTTGCATCCACATTTGCCCTACCTAAGGTCCCCCTTCCTGTCCCACACAGGTTGGATGCTGCCCAATTTATGAATTGTAAACTGTTCAAATAAACTCTTATAAATAATACCTTGTCTAATATTTAACACATTGCTTTTGGTTTATGACGTGGCCTTATAGTCAGGATGCCTCAGAGATGAACTGGGGTAAAGGAGAAGAGGCAGAGATGGCCAGACCACTGAGTTTTGCTATGATCCAGACCTAGTCACCAAACACCAAAAACTAAGAGGACACGTGCCCCCCCCCGGGACCTCCTCACCTTACTACACTCTCATCCATTCCACCCCACACCATTTCCAGGCGATAGCTAGCTCCACTCAAAGTAAACAATAAAACAAAAGGAATCCATTTAGAAATTTTGCTTTAATTTTTTTTTCAAATGAAGGAAGTGGAGAAAAGAAGGGTAAGCAAAAAATAGATAAAATATCATTATCAAAAAAGAATATACCCAAAGAAACTCAGGAAGAATTCAGACAAATAATTTTCCATAATTAAAAAAAAATTACATAACATGATAAAAATAATTTTTAACAAGAGACACAAAGGTTCAAAGAAAAGATTATATAGCCAAAAGAAGGTGAAGAAGAGACAGTTAGCAAAAAAGAAATGAGGGGAAAATTAAAGCATTACAAAAATGAAAGATGGAACATAATGAATAGATCGGCTTAAGAAAGTCATAAAAATAACATGGAAAAGTACAACAATGAAAATATCATGATAGAAAGGACGAGAAACACAGAAACAAAAAATCCTACCAATATATAGTGGAAGTTCCTGAAGAAGAAAACAAAGCAAACTAAATATAATACTCCAAAATAAATATTTGGCTCTTCAGATTTAAAAAGCATACCATAGTCCATGAAAAAAAAAAAGATACAGAATTATCAAAACCAAAATATATCCTGATAAAATTATTGTACTTAAGGAAAAAAGTTATACTGCCATTTTCCTGCAGTTTTGGCTAAAATATGAGTCATACTTTTAAAACTTTCTTATGAGCTGAGAAAATCCTCAGAGGCCCAAAACCAAGAAGAAACTAAATTCCAAGTAAACATGAGTGAATGCTACAGCAATCTGCAAGAAACGGCTGGTTTCTAGTCTCAGAAAACAAGTAGCTTCAACTTTTAAGGACCAGTTATGATGAGGAGATGAGCCCTTATTTCTGCAGGTAGCTAAGCTAGGAACAAGAGAGACCCCTTCATAAAGCAACCATCCTCAAAGGGCTACTCCCTGAGGGAGAGAATGAGCTGAAAGAAAAATCTCCCACAAGCGAAATGAGATTAGAAGGAAGCTGTATATCTTGGCCTGGGCACTAGGTGGGGGAAAATAACTTTCCTAGAAAAATGTTAACCATGAGTCTACTTTCATGCAGATTTGGGATATAAATTCACATGGCTGCTATGGTTCAGAGAATCCCAAACCAAGAAATTAACATAAAAAGTAGTGCTAGGGTGGGCCACAGTGGTTCAGCAGGCAGAGTTCTCACCTGCCATGCGGGAGACCCGGGTTCGATTCCCGGTGCTTGTCCATGCCCCCCCCCAAAAAAGTAGTGCTAAACGGATAATGGCCTTAGGGCACTTGGGAAAAGCAAAATCAAAAGATAAATTAAACCAGATCAACCAGATTTCCCCAAGATAAAGCTGGGATGGAAATACGAGCATTCAGATAAAGCAGACAATTTCTGCAGGAAAAAATACATGACCTACCAAAACTGACTGAGAAAATCTGAAGAACTTTAACCATTAAGGAAGTTGACCAAACAAAGATTAAAATTAAAAGTAAAACAGACCCAGATGGGCCCTCACCCTGATCAAGATGGGAAAGTGAAATGCTCATCCCTCACAGAAGCTTTGAATAACTACCAAGAACTGGCAGAAGCGTCTTTCTCAAAGGCCCAGAAAACAGCTAAAGAACTGCAGTAAAAAGGTGAGCACAGAATTTTTAAAAAGTCTCCCTGGTGGCATGGGAGATGATTCCCAAGGATGAGTCCGGCCCTGGCACCATGGGATCAACAATGCCATCCTGGCCAAAAGGGGGGAAAGAAGTGTAACGAATAAGGTATCAGTGGCTGAGAGAGTTCAAATAGAGTGGAGAGGCTACTCTGGAGGTCACTCTTACGCATGCTTCAGTTAGACATTGCTACCTATCATAACCTGCCAAACCGCAACCAAAACCATTCCTGCCAACCCTAAAGAATACCTAGGGCATTATATAAGATTCTACAAAGTTTCCATGCACTAGAGTAACTTCCCAAAACTTACCACCTCCAGATGTGTCCCTGGACCAGACAAGTCCCGAAATGCAGAGGGGCCAGTGTGGAACATTCATATGTCAAGAATGTTCGTGTTTGTATGTTGTTTTGTTTTGTCAATAAAAATATTTTTAAAAAAGGAAAAAAATAAAGGGTGGTGTATGGAAAAAATACACCTAATATAAACTATGGATGATTGTTAACAGTATTATTTTAATAAGCTTTTATCAATTGTATCAAAGATAATTACTGTTAAAGTAAATAGTACAAGTGCAAAAAAGTGCTATCATCTATTATAACACACGTTCTGCACCAACGAAAGTGGTGGTGGTGAGCTGGTGTACGCTAATCCTGTATATTATGCATGATCGCACTGTAAACTCACAACTTCTCTAATAAAAGAAAAAGGAAAATAAAAACCTTTGTGGTAGCAATTACTAGTTGCCCCATTGCCTGTTCTCCCTTCGTCTCTCACAGCTGCCTTTAGGTTCACGTAAAGGCCGCACTCCCCAGCCTTTCCTATAACGAGACGCAGCCATATGACTAAGCTCTGGCCAAAGACAAGCAAACCAAAGTGAGGCATGCAACTTTTAATTCATATCCCTAAAGGCAAAGGACGTACCATTCCTCCACCCTGCTGCTCAGAAAATGGGTGCACCGTTTGGATCACAGAAGCTAGGGAGAGCCCGATCACCAGCCTCTAGATAGCACATGACAGTAAAATATGCTTCTGTCTTGTTCGAGTCACTGTTATTTTTGGTCTGTTATCACAGACAAAGTTGCATACCAAGCAGATCACCCGAGATCACAACAGCAGAAATGAACCACACAAGAAAGGAAAATTGGAAGGCAAATTCTATTGTGATCAGAGATACAAAATCCTAAATTACGTATCAGCCAATGGAATCTAGCATTGTACTTAAAAGCAATACATCATGACTATATTGGGTGTATGCCATGGAATGCAGGGATTATTTTTTCAATTATTGTGAAAAATAGCATATATACCCAAAAGCAATAAATTTCAAAGCACACCACAACAATTGGTCATTGAGCGGATTTCAGAGTTTGGTATGGGTTACAGTTCACAATTTTAGGTTTTTCCTTCTAGCTGCTCCAAGACACTGGAGGCTAAAAGAAATATGGATATAATGATTCAGCAGTCATACTCATTTGTTAAATCCTATCTTCTCTGTTATAATTCCACCTTCTCCTCTGATCTTTCTCCCAATCTTTAAGGGAATTTTTTATTTTTTAATGTTGGAAAGGGCTGTCAATAATCAAGATATGGGGATGGAACTAGTTGATGTTCTGGAGAGGCTGGGCCCTCTGGGTTTCAGGATTCATCTGGCCTAGGAACCCATCTGGAGGTTGTAGGTTTCTGGAAAGTAATCACATTGCATGGAACCTTTGCAGAATCTCAGATAGAGTTCTAGGTATTCTTTAGAGTTCAGGAATGGTTTTGGTTGGGGGTTGGCAAACCATGATAAATAGCAATATCTAGCTGAAGCTTGTGTAACAGTTGCCTCCAGAATAGCCTCTTGACTCTATTTGAACTCTCTCAGCCACTGATACCTTATTTGTTACAACTCTTTTCCCCCTTTTGGTCAGGAAGGCATCGTCCATTCCATGGGGCCAGGGTCAGGCGCATCCCTTGGAGTCATCTCCCACTTTGCCAGGGATACTTTCGCCCCTGATGTCATGTCCCATGCATGGGGGAGGATAACGATTTTACTTGCAGAGTTGGGCCGAGAGAGAGAGAGAGAGAGAGAGAGAGAGAGAGAGAGAGAGGCCACATCTGAGCAACAAAAGAGGTCTTCTGGAAGTAACTCTTAGGTATAACTATAAATAGGTTTAGCTTCTCCACTGTATAAATAAGCTTCACAAGAGCAAGCCTCAAGATCAAGAGCTTGGCCTATTGACTTGGGAGACCCCGATGTTTGAGACGGTATCAGGGGTTTCCTTGGTGGTTAAATAGTGCCATATTTTTTCTCCCATCCCTCAAGGGACTTTGCCAATATTTTTTAAATTATCAGATTGAGTTATTGAAAAAGAAAAACTCTCAGCAATATGTTGTATACAAGAGAAGCACTTAAAACAGGGACATTCCAAAATGTCTAAAATAAAAAGACAGGAGAAAATATACCTGGCAAATACAAACCAAAATAAATACCAAGGAAGTACTTTTAATATTTGACAACAGAGAATTCAAAATGAAAAATATAAGAGGCAGAGAGGGACATAATACAATAAAGTACAAATATCATGAACATAAAATACCTATCAATATGATCCAAAAATATACAAAGCAACAACTGACAAAATTTCTGGAAGAAACAGATAAGTCAAATATGGTTAAAAATTTTAACACACCCTACTCAGAAATGATTGATCAAGTAGACAAAAATAAGCAGAGATATAAAATACTTGAATACTATTGATAAATTCAGGCTCTTGGTATATAAAGAATTCTATACCCAATTAAGAGAAAAAGTACTTTCTTTCCTAGCACAAGTGTATCATTTAATATTGAACATGTTCTAGACCACAGAGGAAGCCTCAACAAATTCCAAAGAATCATTACACCAATTATGCTTTCTGAATATAATGCAATAAAAATTGTAATTAATACATAATACAATTATTTAAAAAGAAATAGCCAAGATCTATCTATCTATCTATATATATATAGAGAGAGAATAATTTATTTTCCCATACTACTGTTGATGGACATTTGGTCCGTGGAAAGAGCGAGTGCAGTAGGGGATTGTACACAGAGAATTTCAATGGGATCTGTCAGCTTTATTCATTCATTTTAAGTGATCTGAAAAATATAAAAATGTTAAAATATATAAATATAGAAAAGTGTTCACATTCAACAAAGCTTATGATTGGATATTATGTTATTTTCTATACTTTTCTGTACATTACAAATATTTTATCACTAAAAGAGTAGGAAAGAAAAAGAGAAAGCATATAAAAAATTTTTTTTTTAAAAGTAAGCCATGTACAAGGGAAGAAAAGCCAGTAACATGAGATTATGAGATTTTCCCATGGCAATTCTCAATGACAGCAAACAGTGGAGCAATGTTTTACAGGGCTCGGAGAGAAAGAAAGTGTGACTAGGGAATTTTATTCCCTGCCAAGCAGCAACGGTCTCAAACTGAAAGAACTCAGGGAATGCATAAGCCAAGAGCCCTTTGAAATTCAACCAAGCAAATGATGACTCAAACAAAACACGCAGGACCGAAAAAAGGCAGGCTGAAAGGTCTGTGAGCACTGAATTCATGGAAGTAAGGCTAAGCTTGCATAGAAATCATGGTTACAAAAATAAAATGGAAATATTGAATACGCTGACGTTTTAAAGTTAACTAATATATCAGAAATTGGTAGATTGGGGCAGGAGAAATGAGAACAAATTTAAATGTACGGTTTTCCTCATCCTCCAGGCAGAATCCATAGATAGGTACTAACTAAAATGTGAGCCTGTAGTGAGGTGTTGTTGTTTTTTTTTTAATCTCTGGGATTTTCTAGGAATTCATATTTCTCATGATGAAAAAAATATTTATTTAAAGTTCAGCAATTTGTTCATTTTCCCTTTAATTTTTTTGTGTTTGGCTAGCTACAAGTAAAGTTTACATAGTACATTTTATTAGTAGCAACATGCATTATAGCCCAACTTTTGTAACTTTTTCCTATAAGTCTATCACTCAGTCACACTGAGCATATTGAGCACTTACTACGTGCTAGGTATCAGGGACATGCAGTGTGCAAGACAGACAGGGAGATTTTCCCCCATGGAGCTTGCATTGTAGTGAGAAAAAACAATAAACAAGGAGTAAAGTACGTAGCATTTTAGAGGTCATACGTGCTAAGCAGGAAAGAGGGACAGCGAGTGACCGGCCTGGGAGGAGGTTTGGCATTAAGTAAAGGGGTGGAGCAGGTTCCCCCGGGTTGCTGACATTTGAGAAAAGGGCTGAAGTAGGTGAGGTTGAAGCCATGCGACCACCTGGGGAGAGCGTTCCCAGCAGAGACAAGAAGTGGAAGTTCCTTCCCAGAGGCCGAGGTGGCTGCAAGGAAGGGAGGAAATGCAGAAGAGGAGCTCAGAGCTGCGGGGGCCTCCGAGGCCTAGGAAAGAGTTGAGTTTTCACTCTGAGAGAAACCGGGAGCCACTGGGAAACTCGGAGCCGAGGCGGGACATTACCTGATTTGCATATGAAAAGAGTCCCTCTGGCTGCTGTGGGAGTATATGTCGAGTACATATTCTATCATCCCCATAAAGATTTAAGGGGAGGAGCTCTGCCCTCTGCCACAGGACCTTTAAACATGCTGTTCCCTTCATCTGGGAGGTCCTTCCACCTATCCTCTTTGCCTGGCTACCTTCTCTCACCTGTCAGACCACAGCTCGTGCCGCTTCTTCAAGGAGACTCCCCGCTGTCCTGGCTGTCAAGTTTCTTTTTAAAAATTCCTAGACACATGATCCCTTTCTTCAGAGGTTGCCTCTTTGTTTATAATTATACACTTGGTTGTGTGATCATGTGGCTATTTGCTGTCTTCCCCTCTAAACAGCAAACCCCATAAAATCAGGAAGCATACCTGCCCCGACCCTTCTTGTTACGGCACCTACCGTGTCTGACAAACACAAGTCACTGTGTACTTGAATGAATGAGGAAATGGACCAGCCTGCCCCAGAAACAGCCAGTTACCACCGTACAGATCCTAAGGGGGCACTCTTGGCCCTCCAGAGTTACTGGGGCCAAGACATGGACAAGAGTCTTTTGCCATTTGGCTCTCCACGTGGACTTGGGAAGAGACCTACCAGTCTGGGCCACAGCCCAGCCGGTCACCAGCATATGCCTTGAGGAAGTCACATTATTTCTCCGAGTTTCAACACCTCCTGGATTGTGATACCTATCCCATGG
>PVIY010058127.1:0-12584 GCA_004026745.1 Myrmecophaga tridactyla | reverse complement strand
AAATAAATAATAGGGGGAACAAATGAAAAAATAAATTTAGTTTGAAATGCTAGTGATAAATGAAAGCAAGGGGTAAGGGGTATGGTATGTATAATCTTTTTTTCTCTATTATCGTTTTATTTCTTTTTCTGATGTCTTTTTATTTCTTTCTCTAAATCGATGCAAATGTTCTAAAAAATGATGAATATGCAACTATATGGTAATATTAAGAATTACTGATTGTATATGTAGAATGGAATGATATATTAATGTTCTTTTAAGTTTTTTAATTAATAAAAAAGTTTAAAAAAAATAGATAAATTAGTACAATAATTTTACATGCTGATGACTGCCATGATAAAGATAAAAGAGGTAATATGGTAGGTAATGTTTGGGGAAATACTTTAGTTCAGGCTTTAGGAAGATTCTCTGAAGGAAACTCCATTTGAAATATAAATTTGAGGATAAGACATTCAGGTTAAAATAAAGGGAAATACATTCCAGAAGGAGAAGACAGAACATGCAAACCCCCTTGCTGAATTTTAAGAAGAGTGAAAGTCTATGAAGCTATAGAGGAGTGAAGAACAGGGGAGAGTAGAAGGAGGTGAAAAGTAGGTAAGGATCTGATCATGTAGGATGCAAAAGCCCTTGGTATAGAGCTGGAATTTTATTTTGAAAATAATGTGAAACCATTAGAGAGTTTTAACAAAGAAGGAAACGTGATTTAAAAAGGAAATGTGGTTTAAAAAAATCCATCAAGCTACTCAGAAGAAAATAAGCTCTCGGGGTATAGTGGTGGTGAAGGGGAATTGTTGTTGTCAAAACTAGAGATTATAATGGCTTAAATGATGGTTGTAGTATTAGAAATTCTAAAATGTGATAGCATTTGGGATTTATTTGTGAGATATGATTAAAAGATTAGATAAGGAGAAAGATATAAAAAAAAATCTAAGTTTACCCTTAGGTTTGGCTCGGGCCAAACAGTTGAGGTACCATTTGAGGTGCTATTAAACTCTTGTCTTAGATTTCCAGCTGCTAAAATAAGTATTGTGCAAGGATTGGCATAAACAATGGGAATTTATTGACTCATGGTTTTGATGCTAGAAGTCCAATATTAAGCCATGAGCAAGAAAATGTTTTCTCCCCAAAGACTGTGGCATTCTGGGCCTAGCTGCCAGCAATCCTTGATCCTTGGCTTTTCTGTCATGCGGTGACACACTTGGCAATGTCTTCTCTTTTCTCCTTCATATTCCCTTGACTTCCAGCTTCTTCCTATGGCTTTCTTCCTCTAAATCTAAATTTTATCCTATTTATAAAGGACCCCAGTAATCCAGATTAAACCCAGTCTGATTCATTTGGGCCACACCTTAACTGAAATTACATCTTCAAGAGATCTTATTTACAATGGGCCTACACCCAACAGAATCCAGACCAAGGACAAGGACATGTCAAAATAAGGTTACACAATTTAATCTACCACAACTCCCAAGAGGCACTATCAAGTAGGCTTCTTTTCTTATTTGGATCTTCCAGCTAGAGATCTGAACTGGACATTTAAAGAAGAGAATCATCTGAAAATGACTGACTTTGGAAGCCGTGGGCCTAAATTAAATGCCCTAAGGGAATAGTCTAGAGAAGAAAAATCCAAGGGTACTGGAAAAGTGATAGGACTAGTAGACAAGGAACTATCAGAAAAAGGAGCCTGAGAAGGGAGGTGAGTGAGATGGAGGCAAAGCCAGGTAAAAATGGTGACATGAGAGCAAGAAAAAAAAAATGCTTTCAAGAAGGAAAGTATGTTTACCATGTTAAATGCCACTGATGAGTCAGGAGAGGTGAGGTCAGAAGTGTAAGGTTTCAGAACTGTGCTTGGAGTTGACGAGTAGTTGATGTTGAATGAGGAGAGAATGAGAAGTAAAGAAGTGTAAATAGTAAATAAAAGACAACCATTAGTAGGAGTTGGAGTGTTGAGGTGTTGAGAAATGTAATAATAACAAGCAGGGGTGAATAATAGAAGACTGATGGGAATGATTCATTAGAAAATACAAATGATGTATTATTGATGGTGTAAGAGACAGAAGAAATTTGCATAAATAAAAGCCTTGAAAGGAGGGAGGCAATGGTACAGAGGCCATCAGTGGAAGAATTGCCCTTAGACAAGAAGAGGAGTTTCAACTCATTGCAACAAGAGAGATGATCAAGTCTGTGGGTAGAGTTGCAGAAAGATAAGAGAATGCCTAGCCTGTATTTCTTGATAAATAAAATGAACCCTAACTGAGAAGCCTTACTGCCTGTCACTGTCATACTACTTTCCCAAAGCTGTTAATCCTAGCTTGCTCATTTAAAGTGTGCCTAAACAAATAAGAACTTTAAGACTTTCAGCCTTCCAGGGTCTTCTTGACTTCCATGTTTCATAAAAGACTACTCTTACTCCATCACTTTTTGTTCAACTTTTTATTTTGAAATAATTATAGATTCACAATTACAAAGATAATATAGAGAGGCCCTGTGTATCCTTCACTCAGTGTCTCCAAATTGTCACATATCAAAAAACTGTAGTACAATATCAAAAGCAGGGAACTAATTGGTCCAATGTGTTTGTATAGTTCTATGCCATTTTATCACATTTGTAGAAAAATGTATGCACTACAGCAATCAAGTTAAATAACTATTTATTCTATCACTACAAAGATTTCCGTCATGCTACCTGTTTATATTTATACCCACTTCCCTGACCCCCACCAACCCTAATCAAGGACAACCAAAAAATTGTTCTCCATCTTATCATTTTATTTCAAGAATATTATATAAATGAGATTATACAGTGCATGAAGTTATTGTATATGTCAAGAATCTGTTCCTTTTATTGCTAAATAATAATCCACAGTATGCATGCATCACAATCAATTTAACCATTCACCTGTTAAAAGGTATTTTGATTATTTACTGTGTTGAAACTTACACATAAAGCTGCAAAGAACAATTTGTGTACTAGCTTTTGCTTGAACAAATATTTTCATTTCTTTGGGATAAATGCTCAGAAGTAAAATTGCTGGGTCCTATATGATAAATACATATTTAGTTTTTAATTAACTTCCAAAATATTTTCCAAAGTGGCTATATCACTTTTTATAACCATAAGCAGTGCATGAGAGATCCAATTTATCTGCATCCTCACCAGCATTTAGCATTGTCACTATTTTTTATTCTAGCTGCCTTAATAGGTGTATAGTGATGTCACATCATGTGTGCATAGTCTTGATATGCCACTTCCTCAGTGAGCTTGTTTGAATCATTTAATGTCTCTGACCCTCAGTTTCCTAATCAGCAATTTCCTTCATCATAGGGTCATTATGGTGGCAAATGAAACAAAGAATATAAAGCTCTTTGCCTAGCACTTTGTACATAAGAACTCACTGTATGGTAGATATTACTCTTGTATGACACAGTTCAGTCTAAGAGATACACTAACCCATACACATAATTAATTACACAAGCTCTTGACTGTCTTAGATAAGGCATAGGAGGCCTCCATACTTAGAAATCACCATGAAATTTAGGGTCTATCTGTCCCCAAATTGGTCATGTTATTTTGGTTCCAAAATAGGTTCACATCAAAGTCATTTTGAGAAGCTCTAGGTGGTATATTCACCACAGTCCACCCCTCCTAAAACACCCTGAAAGAATGCCTGGTAATGAAAATATAACCAAAGAGGACTCTTACCAAATCAATGTCAACATGTGCAAAGAAAGAAAATATCAACCAAACAGAGTTGGACAGCATGGATATACAGGAAGATGGGACAAGAAAAGTTAATTTCACATTTTCTACCCAATCGAATCCAGCAGTGGTGATAACCAGATCACAGAGCTTGACCTTGAGGCACAGAGGTATAAGTATGGGCATTACTGTAAGATGGGCATAGCAAGTGTGCCATTAAAGCACCCAACTCATTTCTCTGACTCTGATTCCATGCTTATTCTCAAAGCAAGCATCCACTTACCATCTGGCTTCCCTGGAAGTTTTCCTATAGGGAAAGAATGCCATGGTCAGAGATTTCTGTAACAATTGACTACTCTGTTAAGAGTCTGCTTCATGCCTCAACTTCCTGTGAGCTGGAATAGTTCAAACTACTCCCCAAGAACAGATTCGCTCCTGCCCAGTTGGGGAAATCAGACTTGGGGCAGAGGAGCCATCACAAAGGAAAGTTTCCTGGGCCCCCTTGATCTAACTTCAAAAGAAGCAGGAGGGCAGTACAGTGGTGGTGCAGTGGCAAAATTTTCACCTGCCACACTGGAGACCCGAGTTTGATCCCTGGTGCCTGCCCATGCAAATAAATAAATAAATAAAAATAAAAAAGAAGCTGGAGCAGATGGCCTAATTCTGACTCTGATTTTACCTTTAGAAAATGCACTGTTCATAAAGAAGTGTAACTGGTTAAATAGGAGGAGATTATTCCCAAACTGACGAGGAAGAGTAGATTCAAATTTCAAATGACTTAGCTGCAGAATTAAATGTCTATAGACTATAAGAAATAATGCACTTGTATTTAGGTATTACTACTCATTCCCTGAGTACACAAGAGAAGGGAGTCCCATGCATAGAGCAGGAAAGCAAAGTATTGTGGTTCCAGCTGACTTCTCCATTAGGCACAGCAGACACAGTGCCTTGGACCCACAACATTTTAGGGGTCCATGAAAATATTTTTCTTGTATTTCTTTTAAAATTAGAAGGCAAAAAATAATGTAAAAGTAATGAATATTTAATAAATGATCTACCCCAGATTATACTCATCTTTAGCTTAGTACAGCCATATAATAAAATTTTAAATATTTTCTTATAGTGGGAGGGACCCCCAGAGGCAAAGGGCCCTCTAAATCTTACTGCTGTGCTGATTGTGCTGCTGGTAGTGGCAGCTCAACAGGCATCTGCTAAATAAATGCGTGAATAAGAAGGTCTTTAAAGTAGTGAGCATTTTAAGGCTAAAAGGCAATGTTGTGTGTGATGTTGCTCAAACCTGAGTTGAGGACCCAGTTAAAAAGAAAAAAATCTCTCTGAATGCCAGTTACATACCCACTGACCAGGAGGCTTTGGCCTGTCTGAGCCTCACCATCCTCCCCTAAAGCCTCTGAGGCTTTGTTTGGACTAGACGCAAAGCATGCAATGTATTTTCATGGCGCCCAACACATGTTCGATCACACAAGCAAGTGCATTTCACTGCTTTGTCATGGTACATCTGAATGATCTATTCCACATTTCACAATTTTCTGACTTGTAATCAATCATAAAGGCATGTATTTAAAAGGCCTGTACCACAATACAGCAAGATGCTTGCCATTATACTTCAGAAACCCCTCGATTTGGGAGAAACCAAAAAGACTGGGTCAAAAAAATGTACCTTGATTTTTTTCATACACCTCAAAAAGAAACACTTGATTGAGCAGATTTCCTGCTGAAATTGCTCACCGTGACCCTCGTTGCATCTCAAAGATGGTCTGTAATGATCACAGAAAGCTTTTGTTTCCATGCACAGCAAGTATTGACAGGCACTGTGCATTGTGACCACAGTTCTGCAATTATTCCAAATGATATGCCATCAGCTTCCACCAGACAGGTTTACCTGCATTTTGCTGAAATGCCATTCAACTTGCCACAACAGAGCCTTTGTTCTCGCTATTACCTACTGTGAAAAACTCTTCCATTCTGCCCACTTTCTGGATGACGTTTAATTTTCTGGAGCCATCTCAGTGCTCACCTTCTCTGGGGAGAACACTGGACTGGATTTTGTTGGCTATATATACAAATGGGGGCCCTACTTTTGCAATACTTGTTGTCTAATTACTGAAATGCCTGCCATTCATGTACATCATAATTACAGATAGAACATTGTAAGTAAAGTAATAAAGGTACAGTTAAAGACTGCTCTATAGGACTCAGGATTTTCATACTGGAAAATATAATAATTTGTCAACTTGCAGAAAATTCTTTGCCTTGATTACAGGCAGCAATACAATTTGTGTATGTAACAAATAATTGTCTTAATTACAGGTATCGGTAGAATATTGTGTATGTAACAAATAACCGACTTACCCTAGGCCTTTCTTAAGGAAATGGAAGCATTTGAAATTAAAATAGATTTGTGGATTGTGCATACGCTATCATTTATTCATGGATCTATTAACTTTAAGGAAAGCAGACATTTTTCTCTTTAAAAAAATTGACTAACCGCCACAATAGAAATGCAAATAAAAGATTAGAGGCTTTGCTAATTGTGTTTTTCTCATCACCAGGAGTTTAATGTGGCATGAAGGGCGAGAACTCTGGAGTCAAGTCACACAATCCTGGGTTGTGCCACTTTAGAGAATGTGAAATTGAGCAGGACACTGTAATTCTCTGAGCCTCAGGTCTGCGGACAATACTACTTACCTCATAGGAGTCCCGTGAGGATGAACTGACATCGTGGATGTCTGGGTGGAGCACACAGCATGTGGTCCATAAAAGGAGCTAATACTGAGCTGTTCATTTCCTGTCCAAGACAAATTGCCATCACATTGGATGACTATGTGTCCAGGCTTCTGATGTGGAATTACTACCACAATATGTTTAAACCCCTTGGGTGGCATCATTTTGCTTCATTTGGTATGATCTAAAGATAACTAACAGTGAAATAAATGTGTGTGTGTGTGTGTGTGTGTGTTCTTAGAATTGATGGACTTAGCCTTTGCATCATTTTTTAAGCTCAAACAGAAAGCGTGGCACACTTCAAAATGTATCTTAAATACTGCACACTTACGTTTATGGGAAAAACAATGCATTACCTTGAAAATAGGTCTTATCAAAGTAATCTTATTCATGACTTCATCTTTGAAATTCACCATTCTTACTCATGTTAGAAATAGGTTGTAAGTTCTTTCCAGCCTTAGGACAGGTAAGAACACAGGTTCCTCCAGGGGATGAGAGCACCTTGCAAGACAACACAGGTAGTAAGAAATATCACAATATCCTCTCAGCAAGACTGATAAAACCTGACTCTTTTTCAGTAGAGAACACCATGCTAGTGAAAAGGCACAAAAGTAATTTTATGCCAATCATTAGAATTTTTGTTTCTAAAGGCGACAATAGGAGACAATCTAAATGGCTCATTTAGATCCATACACACCGTGTTAAAAATATGAAATTTTTATTTGTAAACTGCAAAAGTAATACTTGACTATTAGATTGAGAAGATACAGATAAACCAAATGGAGAAACTACTCCACCCTTGGCAAGTGAAAGTTTGCCACTAATGACATAGTATTTACTCTTTCCGGTTTGTTTGTTTGTTTTTTAACATGGGCAGGCACCAGGAAACGAACCTGGGTCTCTGGTATGGCAGGCGAGAACTCTGTCACTGAGCCACTGTTGCCCACCCTCTTTCAGGCTTTTTAATATTCTTGATGTGACCATTTATTAAAAAATGGTTTTATGCTGCAGAGATATATTTTAACTTATTTTTTCCAGCAAAATTCGCAATCAACATGTTTTCACGCCAATAAATAGATTTCCATAACTTCACTTTAAAAGCTGCCTATTATCCTATTTTATAACTATACCATAATTTATCTAACCGGTTGGCTATTACTGGAGATTAGGTGGTTTCTTTTCACTCCATCCTCCTTTCAAAAACACTGTGGTAAATAATATTTTATATGCACTTTGTGTGTTTGTTAACTGCTAGTTGGTGGATCAAGGGAACATTCACTAATTTAGAGCTTTAAATACATATTGACAAATTGCTCTCTGAAAGGACTTCCCCCTTGAGGCCCACCAGCAATGTTGGAGGATGTGTGTATTCTGACTTGCTTCCTAAGAGCCTTTTCATTCTTTTCCATCTTGAGGAACTTGTGAGAAAGCAATTAATTCTCATTATTTAATCAGTCTTTTCCTGGTTTCTAACAAGGATAAACATTTTTAATACATTTATTGACTCTGTGCATTTATTTATCAACTACTTGCCCATGTTTTTGCCCAGCTTCTAATTATGGTATATGTTCTTTTCTTAATTTAATATATTAGGGAAGTTAGCTCATTACTTTATATGTTACAATTTGATACTACCATTTGACTTTCATTTTCATATAATTTTGTTAACTGTAAACTGTTTAATTTTATGCCAATAAATATTCTGCAATGTCTGAAAGAAGCATAAATATAGTCACACTGCATATATGAGCAATTTAAATTCAGGAAGAAAAGATGTATTAAGGGAGAACACTCAGATTGAAGTAATAAGGTAGCACTTATTATCAAACAATCTGGAGCTCTGCCAAAATACACTAACTCTGCTGCTTTTTATAAAGATTTGCTGTAAGGCTCAGTCTTTTGCAGGGCAAGCAAATGAATATATAATGATAATACCCTCTATAGATCCTTGATAATCCTTTGGGCACATATTGAAATTTCTGCAAAGCAGCTAAATGTGCTTCTGGTATTTAAAAATGTCTAAAACATTAATCTGGAAAAATCAGATGTCTATTTGGCCAAGCAAGGAATGCTTAATAAAGTTTTCAGTGAAAAAATGAGGGTTCAATATTCTCAGTGAACCTTAAAATGCCATAGAACTACAAACGGTAAAAAGGTTAGCAGTTCAGCACACGTGGATCTAGGACACTAAATAACTAAATGCCAGGAAGTCACTTGGTGTGAGCCATTTTGTTTTAATTGAATGGCCTTGTTATAACAAGAGAAATGCATTCTATTGGCTTAATACACAGCACTGTTTTGATTTAAAAGGCAAGTAGTTTATAAAACTTTGCTTTAATGATTTATGTGATAGATGTGCAGCAACATGCTATTGTTCTGTAATAACCCACATGATTCTCGGTCACACCTGGCTGAGCACAATATAAAGATGCCCACTAAGTTTGTCTTGGGCATTCTCAGATGACCAAGCTCACATGGCCATTACTCTTTATTCACAAGCTAACCTCTCCATGTCTGAGTCCCCCATTCCAATGAACATGCTAGAAACGGTGGGAAAAAATACGTCATTAATTTAAGCAAGGTGAATGTCACTTAGAAACGTACAAAACTGGAATAAACTATACCCAAAGGAATAATTCTCTTTCCTGTTATTCCTACCTGGACAATCAAAGATCATATGTTAGAGGCAATTACTTATAAAGTGGGCATTGATTTAATTTTTTTTTCCTACATAAAACAAGGTGGCATAAGAAATGATGGTTCACTACTTTGTTTATATTAATTATATTCAGACACTGGAAGCTGATAGCATAAGATTGATAGTAATTGAGCCATAAATTTAACACAGTGAAACATCATCCATTTAACTGGACAGGGCTTTGCCGAAATATATTTCTAGAGCAGGGATAGGAAGGAGAGAATCTAAAGAGAACAAAAGGTAGTTGCGTGCTACCTATGACCACATGAAGCAATCCTTAGTGGATACTGGTGACTCCACAGCTAGCAAAGTTGTTCTCCTGTGATATGAATGGTGCAAAGTTTAAACTTTTAAAGAACTATTTAGCATTCAGAATTTCTGTGTTTGGCAAATATGCCTAAGAGATTCTAAATTTTTGGAAATAAAAGGGCTTCTCCCGCAATCTCTGTTCAGCAACCAGCTGCTTGGCCATCCTCCTTCTCTTTTCAGCCATGCAAATTGTCTGTGACACTAATTCAGACACCAGGAGCATCCACCAACAGCACCACTGGGACAAGGAAGCCCGTTAGCCTCTGTGAAATGCAATAGCCAGAGAAGGATCTGGAAGGGAACCCTCCGTACTGGTGACAAAGTAAATGTCATAGGGCTACTGAGGGAAACATCTAGCGCTGGGACTTTGTTGAAATTTATAACATTCCTGTTTGGAGCAACAAAACAGAGCAACTTTAGCTCCTATTCAGAAGGATGAGGAGGAAACAAGCAAGAATGAAAGAGATGGAAAATTGTTCCCACATAAAGTCCAAGCTTCAGGCTAGCAGATCTTCACCAGCAGAGAGAGGACAATGAGGGGACCAGCGGGTGGTGCCAGCCATGTTATAAACTTGGCCTGGAGCAAATGGGCAGAAAGGGTCCCACGAGTGATGGACTGAGGGGCTTTGGGTTAGGAACCCTGGCATAGAGGCCCTTGGGGATGTTTTAGTGCGGGAGTAGGAATTTTGAAAGTGACCTCCGTTCATGTGTGTTCGGAGCCTGAGAGAGGACGATGGAGTGTTGGCAGATTCCAGTGCAGGTAACGTGTTACATTTTCAGTGCTGCCTAAAATTTTGAAGTTTCCATCTGATCTGGATTTGCAAGTAAACACATGATCAACCTTGGTACCCAATTTGAAGTGCGATATATAGCGGGTTTACATCTGGGCTGTATAAGGAAGCAGTTTGTCCTGAGGCTGTGTTCTCCTAGCTTGCCCCGGGCACCTTTGAGAGGCCTGGGGAGGTGAGGCATAGCACCATTTTCAGAAGGGATCTGGGCATATAGATCCAGGCTGCCACTGACCAGCAGGAAGCTCCCTTTAGAGAAATATGTGCCTGTTAACAGACCCTGCCTGGGAAATACCTGTGCTTTCTCCCCAACCCACTGCGATTAGAAATTTAAATGAAATTAAAATTTGAGAATTAAATGTAATGAATGATCCTAACTGCATATCAGCTTAATGGCATCACTGAAAAAAAAAAGGTTTTGGTGACTGTAAAAGATAGCAATTTTATCGGATAATCCCTCTAGGAAGTATTCTAAAGACAAAACATATGCGTACATACCCAGAAATTTCAAACTACATTTAGTAATCATAGCTATTAATAACATGATGTTGTTATTTTGAAATTCATATTGCATATCCACATGTGAGCAAATCCATAACTATGCAGATGATTTTGGCATTATTAAAGAAATAAGCAATTATGTTAATATAGGTAAGCACAAAAACTTTTTAATGAAAGAGAAAAGAGTAATAAATACAAAACTGATGACAAAATCTAATTCCAATTTGAATTTGAATTAGAAATATGACTATGGTCTCATGATTTATTTTTCTTGTTCTTAAAATACAAAAATGGATCTCCTACTCTGTCTACTGTAAAGGCTTAGTAGAGATAATGACTATAATCTGAAAGCATTTAGCAAATGTACATAAAAGTGGTCTCTGAATACCATTTTCCACTAAAAGTAATCACACTCTAAGTCTAGGGAAGAAAATATACAAGACAAGCTCAGAATATCTTGCAAGGCCAGAAAGCAAGAGGGCTACTAATATACCATACATAATAGCACATTTTCACACGTTACACCCCAAAAATGTTATCAGCCAATGCAGAATGTGGCAAATGCTATTCTATTTTAAATCATCAGGTTTCCATCAGCTAATATATGGCATGGGAAAAAGGGGAGAGAGGAGGAACTATTAGAGGGATAAAAAAACAACTTGAGAGGCATGACAACTGACATTACGTAGGAAGCTTTTGGGACCTTCATTCAAATGAACCGACTCTAAAAAAGATATTTTTGAGAATTTGGAAATTTGCACACAGATTGTGCTTATGGTAATGCTAAGGGATTATTTTCAGTGTTGTCTCATGTGCAAATGTTATTATTCTTATGTTTTAAAAGATCATCTATTAAAGAAACATTGCAGTATTAAAAATAAAGCAAAATCACATCTGAGATCAGCTTTACAACACTTTGAAGGTCAGTGGGGTGGGCAGAGAGTGTGCTGGTGGTTAGTATGGATCCAGATTAGCAAAATGAATGGTGGAATCTGGGTTATGGGCATATGGGGGCTCATCAAATTATCCTTTCTACTTTTGTGATGTTTAAAAATTTTATTACTATAATGTAAAATGATAAATAAAATCAATTGTCATTTCTAAGCCATACTGCTGCTGACTGAGCCACCCACAAACACTCTCCTGACAGCAAAGAAAGGCTCAGGGGATTATGAATTGAAACACTTATACCTTTAGCTCAGGCTGCCTCTGGCTCCATCCAGGAAATATATTTGGTCATAGCCACTGTCTCTGATAACACCATTCATTCAGAAACCATGACCATAAACTCCTCATGTCAACAAAGCCTCTGAGATAAACCAGGTTATCAGCTTCACTCCAAATCATGAGGAAAATTTAATATCTCCACTAACCCCCCCAAAATGACTAAGTCATAATCAGATTGCATCTGCCAAGGTCTTCTAGGGGACTTAAATGATCAATGGCAGGGGAAGGCACAAGGCAGCTGGTGAACTGAAAGCAACACCTCTCATCCAAGGAAATGCATTTCAGGGTGAGGGAGAGAAGCAATCACATTGTCATTGCAATACCTCTCGGCAATCGTGAAGCATGGACACCTCAATGCACGGATATATTTTTGTTCAGTAAATCATCCTCTCGTTTAATATTTCTGCTAAGAGCAGAAATCACAGTTGCTTAGGCATGGCAAGAAAGTTGTTCATTTCTTTGAAAAGTTCTTTCTTCCATTATAAACACCCCCAATTCTGGCAGACATTAGCCCAAACCTTTGTGGGGTCTTCCAATTGGCTGAGATTAATTGTGCACTAACACTACTACAATGGAATCTAGTTGCTCATAGTTGACAAGGGGCATCATTTTTCCTAATGTT
>PVIY010058126.1:0-12588 GCA_004026745.1 Myrmecophaga tridactyla | reverse complement strand
AAAAACAATAAACAGGTTCTGACAAGAAATCACAACCCCTAAATATTTGATTCATGACCTTTTCCATTCTTTTTGCTCAGCCCTCACTGAGGTCCTGAAGGTTAGAAGAGTGGTGCAAAACAGGGAGGTGGGAGCCTTGATTTCACAGTGAGGCATTCAACAGAGAAATATGAGATTTGGGGCACCCCTGTTTGAAACTGAATATTTTTCTTCCTTTTCAAGTACTACTTTAACTGGAATTTAGTTCTTATAGTCTGTGAAATAGCATTGGGAGAACTGTCTTAAAAACATATGCCCAGTGGGTGCACGGGTGGTTTAGTGGTAGAATGCTCGCCTTCCATGCGGGAGACCTGGGTTTGATTCCTGGACCATGCACCACCCCCAAACAAACAAACAAACAAACATATGCCCATTGTATTAACTAGTTTTTCTGAGGGAAAACGCAGGCTGAGTTTAAAGAAACTGACTTGTCTATGAAGATTGTCTTTAAAAGCATGAACTCTTTGTATTGCCTAGTTTTCTGGGGGGGAAAATGCAGGCAGAGTTAAAGGAAACTGATTTGTCTATGAATTTGAAAATGAAAGGAACAAACCAACAAAACCCAACAGCTTACATGCACATATCTGTCTGTCTCTTCTTAGGTACTTAATCATGCTTTCTATAGTTCTCACGACACATAGCTATAGTTAGTCACAAAAAGACAAAGACTATTTTGGGTACCTTAAGTAACATAGTGATTTACAGCATGAAAACGTTCCACTACTGTGTGTGAGATACTTGTGTATTTCCAATAATCTGAATGCTTCCTTGCAAAAAATAAACAATGACATATTATCTAGTTTCCAAGGCTTTGACTTTGGCCATTATGAGCTTTGGTGCACAACTTTCAAGGCAAAAGTTTTGAAAACCAAACATAGCAATGACAAAAGCCTTCAGCATGATCATGGGCATTCAATAAATCTTAAAAAAGAAGAAATGTCTTGTAGATGCTTTTTAAAAATTGTACTACAGGTTCAAGTATTACTACTATGCTATGCTCAGTGGGACAAAGTAGGAACACAATCAAGGTATGACAATGTGAGATATGATTTAAGTTAAAATAGATCAGCATGTTTCTATTTAGGATCAATAAGACTTTTTAAGTATAGGGTGTAATGAATTTCACAAACAACATATCAGCATAGAGTATAAACTTGGAAAACTAGCTAAGATTTATCAGATTCAGATGGGAGGCACTCAGCAGTTGAATCTCTACTGGTACAATTAAGTCAAGAATTGACACAGTTCCTCAGAGTGTGTACTGATGACACAGAAGCACTTAAAGGATCACAGAAGGAATTTGGAAGGCTTGGATTATTCTGAGCAGCATTGTCCAATACAATATAATGTAACTCACATATGAAATTTTAAATAAAATATAATGTAAGTCACATTAAAAAAGATAAAAGGAAGCAGGTAAAATTGATTGCAATAATATATTTATTTTAATGCATTACACCCAAAATATTATCATATGAACATTTAGTTAGTACTAACATTTATTAATGAAACATATTCCATTATCCTTTCCATGCTAATTCTTTGAAATCTAGTGTGTATATTGCATTTACAGTACATCTCACCTAGGACAAGACACATTTCAAGTGCTCAATAGCTACATGTGGCTAGAGGTTACTCTCTTGGACAGTACAGATGTAGAGCCAAGGTTCTCAAATTTTAGCATGCATCCAAATGAACTGGAGGGTTTCTTAAAACATAAATTGCTGGCCCCCACTCTAGAGTTTCTGATTCAGTAGATCTGGGATAGGGCCTGAGGATTTGAATTTCTAAGCGAGTTCCCAGGTGATGCGGGTGGTAGGGATTACATTTTGAGAACCCCTAATCTGGAGAATTTACAGAGCTTTTCACATTCTCTATTCATGGAAATTTGATCACAATAAATTCTTTACCTGTTTGGGAATACGGGCCTCAGGCTGAAGAAAGAGACAAGAACAGCTACTCCCATACCTTCCATATTTTTGAGCATTGTGGTTTAGGAAGCTACTAATGTCTCTTTTTTTTTTCTGTATGCTGTATGGCAGGGTCTCATTTCATTCTTTTACCATGTGAGTATCCAGTTTTTGCAGCACTGTTTGTTGAATTTCGCTTGTTTGTTTGTTTTTATTGGAAGTGCATGGACTGGGAATCGAACACGGGTCTCCCACATGGCAGTTGAGAGTTTTACCACTGAGCTACCCCTGCAGCCCCACTAATGGATCCTTTAATGTGAAATAGGTGGTCATCAGTGACATGTGACTTTAGAGGAAAGAGATCCCCAGAAATCATACATAGAACATGCCTTTAGAAAAGCTACTTCCAAGTATTTCACATTATCCATTTGCTCATGTGTAAACTTACATTAACAGATGCCAAATTTTCATCTACAATTTCATTTGCACTTAGGTAAAGTCTTAAAATTAAAATGTTTCTGTAAGAGAATTAATAAAACATCCTTTCACTGATTTCCTAAATTTTCTAAGGATTATTTCTGCTTGTAAATGTTACTGAACTGAGTTCGCTGCCTAGTACACATAAAAGCCCATCTATGACTGGTGATTCAAAGAGAGAAAGAGCTTTTTTACAGAGTGCTGTATAAGGAAACAGTAGGCAAAAAGCCTCAGATGTGTATCCCCAAGTCAAAAGGGTTTAGGGTTTTTATGCCATTCAGATAAAGGAAGGCGGAGATAGTGATTTTGGCAGATATTGATTGATTGGTTATGGTTAATTGGATGTGTTAAGTATTAGGTTAGAGTTTACAGCAGTGTTGTAAATAGTTTGACTAAATACGTCTAAGAAGTCTTTGAAGAGCCAGGTTAAGCATTATCTTACAGTTTAGAGCAGTGTTGTACCAAAGGAGGGTTCCCTAAAGGGAAATGGGCTAATTGGCAACAACAGCTGCTACAAGGTTACATAAAGATTTATAGTTAACTACCACATGATAAGAAAATCAGCCTGGAAAGAAGAAAAGAGAGAAAAGAAAATCAGCCTGGACTCCAGTAAGCATAATTAAAATCTAGGCCTATTTAAAAGAGTAGAAAATGGTTGAAAAGACTCAACAGCTCTAGTTTTAAAGAAATGAATATTTGAGTATAATGCATATTTTAAGCAAATTAGTTTAGCATCTTATTTTAAATATTTGTTTTCTTACCTGTGAACACTTTGTTATTATACCCACAGGTAATATCTACGCAAATATCAGTCAACACTAATTATAATGCCTTCAACAGACACTAACACTGTCCCATCTTCAGAAAAACTGCCAACAGGAGATCAGATAGATAGAGACGATAGTGATAGGAATAGAAAGAAGTAGAAAGAGATTTGTTGAAAGGAATTGGCTCAGCGGATTGTGGATTCTAGTAAGTCCAAATTCCCTAGGGCAAGCTGCAGGCTAGAATTTCCAGAAAAGTAGTTTGAATTCCTTAGGGGAAGCTGATAGGCTGGACATTTTGGTAAGAGTTGATGCTGAAGTCTTGAGGCAGATTTTTTTTCTGACCTCTGGAACCCTCAGTTCTTGCTGTTAAAGCCTCTAACTGATTAAATGAGGCCCACCCTTACTAAGAAGTGGCAATTTCCTTTACTTTAGGTCAACTGATTGTAAATGCTATCTCCAAGAGAACTAGGCAGACATTTGACCAAAGAACTGATACTATAACCCAGCCGAGCTGATACATACAATTAACCATCACAAATACTGAAGAAGGAACACAAAGTAAACTAAAGAAGTATTGTTTATTGGGATGAAAATGGATGTCAAACTTATCTATGTTTTCAAAGGAAATTAAAATAGGTCCTAGGGGTGCTGGGGACTACAATAAGTACATGAGCCAAATATATTATAGCATATATTTTGGTTTTGACCAAGTTTCTCTTAAGTTATTTTAAAAGAGGAAAAACTCACAGATCTCAAAGTTTGAGACTCCAGCTTGAGACTTCAATGAAGGAGTACAGAATGTTTATCGATAGTATGTCTCTAAGCACCAGCTAGTAACAGCATTTCTATTTGTATTTCAGTTACAAAGAGGTTCTTGAACTGGAATTTCCAGAGAAGTATGGAAGAGAATTATTCTGAAGTAATTTTTCATAATTTCTAATATGCATTGTATATTAGATATATCCACTTCCTTCCTCTCTTTTCTTTCTTTAACAAAGAAAAAAATTTAGATTATCATTCTGAGGACCAATTGCCTTTGACGTTCCATCATTTAGCCAGATTAATTTTCTGTCAGTAAGAGAACATGAAATGAGTCATTTGACTAACTAGCATTAATGTAATGGTTCAAGAAATCTAATTCTGTACACTTCTGAGATTCAAGGGAAAAAAAGCATTTTGAGGGGTCTTCCTGTGGCTTTTTTTTTTCTTCTTAGTTATTTGATTCAGGAAAATTACCTCTGATATTTAGATTGGGGAGGGAGAAGTCATAATATATCTGCAGTCTTCCTTTACTTGCAACTACTTCAGTACTGAAAGTCTATCCATTCTTACCAAAACTACCAGGTATTGAAATAAGATTCACTTCAAATATCATTTTCCAAATTCCCTGCTCAAGTTTAAGTAATAGACAAATGTTTTTTTCTAAAATGAGTATAATTCTTATTATAACTAATTTTCTACTAGAGATTTTCTTGACATTACAAGGTACAACCCTCTAATGATTTTTTGCCCCTAAAATATACTGGATAAATAAGGTAAAATTACTTTTGTTGTAGAGCAAATGCAAACTGTCTCCAGTAAATGCTATGTTTACTTTCTTTAAACAGCTGATAATGTCTTACTATTTAGCACCCAATTCCAGGAGAAAATTTGGGAAAACAAATAAATTCTATATCAGTATAAAAAATTCATCCTTAATTTAAATTTGCATAGAGTATTATTGAAACAACACTATAAATCAAACTTTATCTTGAAGATAGATAAAGTCACATATGTAACTTGCTTCCCAACTAGTGACATGTTCAGAAAAGGAAACCTTTCAATTTTTTTTTAAAAAAACTAGTTTATTAGACCAATTAGTACTATATATGAACCTAAAGTTGTCACATTCTATTGGCCTCCACACTTACCTTCCTTGCACACAGACTAACACAAATACATTCAAACACCACTTATTTCTATCAAGCCTTTTTTTTTCTAATTTGCTCTATATTTAAATCATATATATATGATTTAAAAACATTCTTGGATGATATTTCTCTTTTAAAAATGACTTCTGTCTTATTTAAACAATGAAATTTTATCTTGTAGTCTAAGTCTTACTAGATTTGAAAGATGGATCCTTGGCCAGACCCTATTAATTGGTGCTACCCTGAAATTCCAAAATGTATAATTTCTTATTTCTCTTCTTTCTTATTTCCTCTTACTTCTATGCCACCTTAAGTAGATGTTCGATGTGCAAGACCAAGCAGCAACCGTTCATATTTATTTTTATCCTTAGACTTTCCCGTAATAACCTTTCCCAAATTACAGAAGTAATGGCAGTCACTTTTTTCATAAGCAACAGGGTGTCTGAAACATTGATTATCAAGTGGCTCTGAAATTCCCACTGTTCACACTTTGTTCGCACAAGACTTTGAGCTTATAAACTAACTAAGATATTCATCATCAAGGGAAGGAGCCACTTTTTCCCCTTAAAGAATCCCAAATCACCATTTCTGTGTCTGTTTCTGCCACAATCAGCGTGCACAGCAGTATGATTTAGAGTCATTCTAAACAACCACTTTCTTTTTGGACATAAAAAAGCTAAAAATCAAAGTTGAGCCAAAAAATAATAATAAGCAAAAGTATTCCAGTTAGCCATTTTATGCTTTCACCTTGACTTGAAAATTCGTTCCAACTGGGAATGAGCTGTTTTCTGTCTTCAACCCTTTTGAATGTTTATATAAGATGAAAACGGTAAACATAAATTTTTATTCTTTGAATGTTCACATTACTTTTAAACTCATGTATGGCATCTATTTAATTTTTGATGCAATTTTTACTGAGATACGTTCACACATCCTGAAAAATCATCCGAAGTATATAGTCACTGATATACAGTATTATCACATAGTTATGCATACATCCCCATGATTAAATTTAGAATATTTTCATTACTCCAACAAAGAAGTAAAAATAAAAATGAAAACCCAAGTCCACCCCCCCATTATTGACCCACAGTATTGGTGTGATATATTTCTTATTGTTGATGAAAGAATATTAAAATGTTATTATTAACTATTGTCCATAGTTTGCAATAGGTACATTTTTTCCCATATACCCCTCTGTTATTAACACTTTGTTACAGTGTTATATGTTTGTTTAAATTCATAACAGAACTTTTTTTATATTTGTACGGTTGATCACAGACATTGTCTACCACAAGATTCACTGTGTTTTACACTCCCATATTTTAACCTCCAACTTTCCTTCTGGTGACATAAATGACTCTAAACTTCCCCTTTCTAACACATTCACACATGGTTCAGTACTGTTAATTATCCTCACAATAACATGCTACTGTTATCTTTATCCATTTCCAAGTTGAACATTCTGCACATGTTAAGCAATTTCTCCCCATTCTTTAGTTTCATTCTATACCCTGGTAACCTATATTCTAGCCTTCTTATGTCTATAACTTTACATACTATAATTAGTTCATATGAAAGAGGTCATACATATTTGTCCTTTTGTGTCTGACTTATTTCACTTCACATAATGTCCTCAAGGTTCATCCATGTTGTTCCATGCTTCAGGACTTCATTCCTTCTTACTGCTGAATAATATTCCATTATATAATAAACCACATTTTGTTTATCCATTCAGCTGCTGATGGACATTTGGATTGTTTCCATCTTTTGGCAATTATGAGTAATGCTGCTATGAACATCGGTGTGCAAATGTCGTTTGTGTCCCTGCTTTCAGATTCTCTGGGTATATCTCAAGTAGTGGGATTGCCAGATCGTAAGGCAACTGTATACTTGGTTTTCTGAGGCTGAACTACCTTCCACAGCAGCTGCACCTTTGTACTGTATCTGTAAGAGAATTAATAAAACATCCCTTCACTGATTTCCCAAAGTTTCTAAGGATTATTTCTGGTCGTAAATGTTGCTGAACTGAGTTCGTTGCCTAGCACACATAAAAGCCCACCAGCAGTGAATAAGTGTTCCAAATTCTCCACATCCTCTCACTTGTAGTTTACTATTTGTTTAATAGCAGCCATTCTAGTAGCTATGAGATGATATCTCATTGTGGTTTTGATTTGTAGTTCCCTAATAGCTAGGGAAGCTGAGCATCTTTTAATGTGCTTTTTAGTCATCCATATTTCCACTTTGGAAAAATGTCTATTATGTCTTTTGCCCATTTTAATTGGGTTGTCTTTTTATTGTTGAGTTTTTAATAAATTTTGGATGTCAAACCCTTATCAGACAAGTGGTTTTCAAATATTTTCTCCCATTGAGTCTGTTGCCTTTTCACCCTTGACACTGTCCTTTGAAGCACTGAAATATTCAATTTTGAGGAGTTCCCAATTTCTATTTTTCCCTCTGTTGCTCTGCTTTGGATGTAAAGTCAAAGATACTACTGCCTATCACTAGATTCTTGAAGATGTTCCCGTACATTTTCTTCTAGGAGGTTTATGATACTGGTTTTATGTTTTATGTCTTTGATCCACCTTGAGTTAATTTTTGTATAGGGTGTGAGACAGAGAGTCCTCTTTCATTCTTTTGGTTATGGATAGCCAGTTCTCCCAACACCATTTATTGAAGAGACTGTTCTGTCCCAGTTCAGTGGACTTGGGAGCCTAAAATCAATTAACCACCTTAAAAACAATAACTGGTGTATCATTCCAATACTAGGGGTCAATAATAGGAGGAGATAAGGGATATAAGATGTTTTGGGTTTCCTTTTTTTGAGTCTATCTAATAATTTTCTTTTTGGAGTAATAAAAATGATCTAAAAGTGAGTGTGATGATGATTGCACAACTAAATGATGATACTCTGAGATGCTAATTGTATAATTTGGATGGAATATATGATAAATGAATATATGTCAATAAAATCTGAAAAATGTCATCATGTGACAAAATTAAAAGAGACATTATCAAAGATTTCTTAGAAATAAATGAGGTAAATTTCAACAGAAATACATATTTTTTAAAGTTGAGGATTACTTCTCAACAGCAGGAAGTGATGAGAGGGCATTAGGGAGTTATTTTTGGCATACCCATTTTTAGCATGGTCCAACTCCCTAAACAAGTTGCATGGCATATTTAATAAAAATAAACATTGGTTTAAAAAACGTTTTAATAAAAAGCAAAACCCATTGCAGCTATTTGTAATAAGGCCAGCAAGAAGAAAGAAATAGAAATGGTTAACACTTGATTTGGCGAGCATCTTTAATACTAAGGAGATTCTTACAGAGTTGAAAGAAAGGACAACTTTGGGGAAGCTGAAAGGTTTAGACTAAGACAATGAGCTCTTCCTTCTTTAAGGGTTATTTGCTACGAAAAGAAGATCTTGACAACATATTCACAGGCTTCTCCTTCTTCCCTGCCTCTCTGCCTTTCCCTATCTATATCTATTGTGCTGAATGAATCCAGACTTAAGAGGTTATTGAAACAAGATAACACATTGAAGTAGCTCTTTTCAGTGGTTTCACAGATTTGAGGAGCCTTGAATTCTTGGAGTAGTTACAGTAGTTCATGGACCACAAAACTTTATTTTGCTTAAGAAAAGAAATCTTTTATTCATCACATGGTTTGATTATATTTTAGCTTCATTCATTTCCTTTGTGTGACCCAGTCACTTGGCTTGCAGCTCCTTGTCAATTATTCTACATCCTCAATTTGACCTTTTCCCTCAACGTTTATTATTCCCCACCCAAGCTCTATATAGAAACATGATTTGGGAACATTAAGACTAATTATGTCAAGGGAGTTGTGAGAAATGGAGAAAAGTTAGGTAGTTAAGGCTTTAACAATGTACCCAAAGTAATAGAGGGATGAGAGGTTTAAAAGAAAAGGAAAAATAAGATGGGAGGAAAATGAAATGAAAGGCAAAAGAAAAAGTTCTGGGAAAAATGGTTGTACTTCAACAGAAGAAACAATTTGTATGTTTAGCAGTTTTACTAGTCCTATTTCAAAGCAATAAAATAGATTTATTTTACTAATTCATTTATATCCATTTCAGGACTACGTGTCTCTCCACATTTCATAGCTTATTCCTCACATCATTTGGCAATTCTAACTACATAAATATCTAATGAAGCTTAACAAAACCTGAGGGCTAAATGAAAATATTGTAATACTCTCCTGTCTTCACATCATTTTTCCTTCTAGAGAGGTAGAACATTCCACAGATAACTTTCTCATTTGTTTACCAAGTAGTTCTAAGAAAGCACTAGAGAGCTGTGTACCCTTAGTCATATGAATTGACTTTCAGTTCTGGACTTTTTCCACTGAACTTTGCTGCCTCTCGATACCTAATGATTTACTTTTCAGACTGTGGCTCCGTCTGACTGATTGTTTATCTCCCTGATTCCTAATACTCCAAGGAATCTCTCAATGAAAACTCCCTCCAGAGCGACTTCATTCCATTCATCATCCCTTTTGGGTACAGTTTCTCAATCAATTCACATTAATTTAATTCTACCATCTTTTAGCCATAGTTCCTCATATTAACTATAAGACTACTATAACGGAACTTATAAAAAACCTTGCTGAAATAAAGCTACACTACCCATTATATAAAGGAAGAGTCAAGCAGAACTTGTTCTCAGAGAATCCAAGCTCATTCACTGTTTTAACCCTTGCTTTTTAAATACTCACAAACTGCTGGTTAAAAAAAAATTGTGCTATATATTCTCCAGGTTTTGGCTTAAAAATCAAACACTTTATACTTCTCAAAATTCCTTTTTTCTCATTTTTGACAATCACTACGTTCACCTACCTCCAACCATTTGAGAACATTCCTCTTCTTGATTTCACGAAAAGCAAGAAAATCAAGAAAAGGCTTCCTGATCACATTTGCAGGTTCTTTTAGCACCCTTGGATGGAAATTGTCCGGGCTTGATGATTTTAGCTCATGTTCAGGACTAGGTGGTCTCTTCAATTATTCTCATGCACCTTGGGCTTTAATTCCCATTTAGAGATATTTAACCTCTTCAAAGAAAGCAAGACAAGAGCTTGGCAAACAAAGAGATTTGGACTGTTGTCTTAAACACTGATTCAAGTATTTCCAGTATTCCTTGCTTTGTGAATGTGAAAATAATTTCTTTGTGCTTTCAAATTGCCTACCAATAAAATTGGAGTCTTGTTTTAAAAATCAATTGATCAGGGCAGTGTGATGGTGGCTCAGTGGGGGAATTCTCACCTGCCATGCTGGAGGCCTGGGTTCGATTCCTGGTGCCTGCCCATGCAAAAAAAAAAAAAAAAAAAAAAAAAAAACAATTGATCAGGGGGTGCAAGAGTAGTTCAGTGGTAGAATTCTCATCTGCCATGTGGGAGACCCAGCTTTGATTCCCGGCCCATGCACTTCCCAAACAAATGAAAAACCAAACAAACAAAAATTCAGCAAATGGTACTTCAATAAGAGGATACTCACAGGGAAAAAGAATAAAATGTGACCTATACCAACAGCATAAAAAATCATTTGATGATAGATTTAAGGATCTATTTCTGAGTTCTCAATGTGATTCTGATCAATATGTCTATGTTTATGTCAGTATCATACTGTTTGACCACTGCAGCTTTATAATATGATTTAAAGTCAGGAAGAATGATACTTTCCACTCCATTCCTCTTTTCCATGAGCTTTTTGGCTATTTGAGGTCCCATAGCCTTCCAAATAAAATTAGTAATTAGCTTTTCTGTTTGTGCAAGTAGGCTGTTGGAATTTTTATTGGTGTTGCATTGAATCTGTAGATAAATTTGGGTAGACAACATCTTAACAACATTTAGCCTTCCAATCCATGAGCATGGCATGTCTTTCCACTTATTTAGGTCTTCTTTGATTTCTTTTAGCAATGTTTTATAGTTTTCAGTGTACAAATCCTTCACATCTTTGGTTAAGTTTTTTCCTAGATATTTATTATTTTAGTTGTTATTGTAAATGGATTTTTTCTTTATTTCTTCCTCAGATAGTTCATTACTTGTATATAGAATCACCACTGATTTTTTTTTGCATGTTGATCTTATATGCTGCCACTTTGATGAGCTCATTTATTCACTCAAGTGGCTTTGTTGCTTTTTCAGGATTTTTAAAATATAGCATCATATCATCTACAAATAGTGACAGGTTTACTTCTTTCTTTCCAATTTGGATGTCTTTTATTTCTTTTTCTTGCCTAACTACTCTAGCTAGAATTTCTAGCACAATGTTGAATAACAGTGGTGACAGTGGGCATCTCTGTCTTGCTCCCCATCTTAGAGAGAAAGCATTCAATCTCTCATGATTGAGTATAATGTTAGCTGTGGATTTTTCATATATACCCTTTATTATGTTGAGGATTCCTTCAATTTTTACCTTTTGAAGTGGCTTTTATCATGAAAGGATGCTGAATTTTGTCAAAATCTTTTTCTGCTGCAGTTGAGATGATCATGTCGTTCTTAGTTTTGAATTTCTTAACATGGTATATTACATTAATTGATTTTCTTGTGTTTAACCACCCTTGCATACCTGGAATACAACCCACTTGGTCCTGGTATTGAATTCTTTTAAATATGTTGTTGGATTCCATTTGCAACTATTTTGTTGGGGATTTTTGCATCTATACCCATCAGAGAGATTGCGCTGAAGTTTTTCTTTTCTTTCTTATAGCATTTGTATTAGTTAGGGTTCTCTAGATAAACAGAATCAACAGGGAACACTTGCAAATATAAAATTTATAAAAGTGTCTCACGTGACCACAGGAATGCAGAGTCCAAAATCCACAGGGCAGGCTGTGAAGTCGACAACTCCAATGGAGGGTCTGGATGAACTCCGCAGGAGAGGCTCACCAGCCAAAGCAGGAATGGGGCCTGCCTCCTCTGAGTCCTCCTTAAAAGGCTTCCATTGATTAGATTTAGCATCACTAATTGCAGAAGACACTCCCCTTTGGCTGATTACAAATGGAATCAGCTGTGGATGCAGCTGACATGATCACGACCTAATCCTATGAAATGTCCTCATTGCAACAGACAGGCCAGTACTTGCCCAATCAGATAAACAGGTACTACAACTTGGCCGAGTTGACACATGTCCCTACCCATGACAGTCCACCCCTTGTCATCTTGGCACCCATATATATATACCACCTTAAACCATACTTAATTTCCAAATGAAAACAAATAAGCACACATTTTTTTTTCTTTTACCTGACAATACTCAACTGTCCTGCATATAACTGGAAACACATTAAATCTCTCCAGAATAGGGTGCAAATCCTTGGGCAACATTCATTCTTAAACTTGATATCTTACAACTTAAACAGTATAACATGAACAAAACAGCATTACAGTCCTCGTTTCTGTAACTGATCATGTGGTCGAAGTTCATATTTATCACTTCCTTCTTCCACTACCCATTCCATGTTC
>PVIY010058125.1:0-12585 GCA_004026745.1 Myrmecophaga tridactyla | reverse complement strand
TGGATTATTTGTTATAAACAAAATAAGATATTAGAAACCAGGAACTGAATACCGGCAATAATTTTAGGATCTTGAATTGATGTTTTGTAATGTCTGCATACAACTTGCAGCAAAGAATATCTAATGACTGCATATTGGCATCGAAAGCAATTACTGCTAAATTAAAAAAACAAAAAAAGTTTAACCAGTTATTCACTTCGCAAAAAGATAGTATATTTAGTTCTTTGATAGTATTTCCCCATTGCCTGACCTGGTCTCCCCACAACATAAGTGGCTGGAATGTCTGAACTGGGCTGCAAGTATTGAAGTATATCAGGAGAGGCTGGCTCATACCCTCAAAATTACTGCTTATTTCCTTTTTCCTTTCTGCTCAAGAAGGACTATTCAAGTGAACATATTTTAGGGAGGTCAAGAAGTTCAGCATGGTAACCCTGGATATATTATATGGTCCTGAATCTTAGCATATTAACAGTAACTTATTTAGCAATTTAAATAAGTTCTTACTGGTGGTATTCAGGCTTTAGAAAGATTAACTACAGAGCTGCTAGGTTATACCACAAACAGAAATCTGTACCTGGCTAGAGTAGTAGGAAGATAAACATATGGACACTGAGAGCCCTACGATGAGCCAAGAGGTAGGAGAGGAATGAGGACCAAGTAGGTGTGCATCGTGACCTTCTCTGAGGGGCTCTGCCCAATGTCTACGGATGACAGCATCTTAAAGCCTTCTTCATCCTCAGTGTGCTCATGGTACGTGGGCCATATTTAACTTGTTTGTTTAGGAACCAAGAAAGTGCTTGCTCACTATGTAGAAAAGAGAGTTCGAATGCAAGAAGAATAAAAACACTGAATCATTACTTTCCTTTTCAAAGGACAAAGAAAAATCAGGAATTAAAGAGTGGAAAAGCCATGATGTTTCGAAAACATGATTCTAACAGAAAGGCAAACTGGACATGACATAAGACTTATAAATCTTACAAAATAGATTTTCTTATTCAGGACCTTCCCCATGAAAAACAGCTTTCATTATTTTATGTTCTAATCCACTGATTTTAATTAAACGCATCTGCTAAGCGAAAGGAAACCCAAAAATTATAAGCACGCAGAATACTGAATACTCCAGTTGCTCACCAAGCAGATTTTCCCATTTTCCCCATCCAGTGGGCTTATAAAAAAAAAAAAGAAACTCCATCTGGGTGATTAATATTCTTCTAAAGTTTTGTTGGAAAAGTATCTTTTCTTCTTCTTTCTAAACAATACAACATGTTTCTTAAGAAGATGTGTAATAACATATTCTTTTGACATGTTTTGTCTGCAAAACCATCCTAACAAGGCTTAGCATCGTAAGAAGCAGGTCTTGGGACATTTCTTACAAGGCATGTGTCCTCTTTGCCCTTGTCAGTCTATTAAAATTACTAGATTTTAATTTTTCCTTAGTCAAAACAGTTCACTGACCCCAGCATCTATTATCATCTAGATAGGATTTTTAAAAATGATTGCTAGTCCTTTAAAAAAAATAAACTTTACTTATGACAATTAACATAATGATTTGCCCAAGAGGGCTCTATCCAGAATGAGCCAGTCCTGACCTATGACATGCATTGTCCTCTGCATGGGACAACCTAGCTGGATGGAAGCTCCATGCGGGGCAAATTATAAACTAGAGAGCCAATATTACATATCACCCAATAAAACAAAAAGCACCGACTCAGCCAGTGTTCATGCCAAAATTATTATTCCTTGAATAATATTAATTATGAAAAATGAGGGAACAAAATTCTCTACACCATGTCCTTGTAAAATAAATGAATGGCTTTCTCTTTATCATTTATAAGAACACCAATAGTTTCTTTAAAATAGGCACGCGAATGTGATTTTTTCCAAACTTATTTTTGGTAGAACACTTTTTACAAAAGCACTGTAAAGACTCTATTAGACTCACTATAAAGAATTAATGTTATAAATGACTCGCATTAAGACATCTCTTCCCTCGGTGCAGATTTTTAAGGTAAATTTGGTTATTATTTAAGCCCTCTTCCCTTTAGCACAGAGCCAACTCAGGTAAAGTAAAGCAAAAATTAGCAGGTTTTCACATATAAGTAGGAACTACAATCCTGCCATGTAAGTTTAGAATCCTACATTAAATATTTTACCAGGAGGACTTGACCATCATAGCTTTTCTAGGGCAGTAATTCCCAAGCTTAACTTGGTTTTGGTTTGTGTTCTGCAGTTAATCTCAAGTAGAATCCAACAGCAGTAAGGGCCACATAGAAGATGCTTGTTCTGCATGTGTTGTATACAACAGTAAGCCAAGCCCAGTATCTAGAAAGACTCTGAAGAGGGCTTGCGGGAGTCTTAGCCATCTCTTGCTCTGATAGGTTTAAGCAAGTTTAAATGTACTAGGGAGAGAAATGTTGAACGTGGGTGAAAGTTGAAAATGATGTAATGAGATTCCAGAAAAGATAGTGGAAGGACTAGCTTCAGACAGAAAGAAGAAGACCCCTTCTGGCGTACAGGAGGATAGACATAAATTTTGGTAGGCATCTGTCTGGTGTCTTTTATTTTATCTGTGAAGTATAAAGCTAGCTTATTCTATTGATAATTAAGGAGGATATATTAGGTAAATAGTTTCAGAAGAATGGAAGCTATTTTAAACAGACTAAAAACAACTTGGGGCCTGATTCTGAAGTGTGATGAATAACGGGACAAAAAAATTTCATTTCTATAACTGCAAGCAAAACATTTGAGACAAGATTTAGCTGTGGAATTTGCAACTGGAAAGCCATTGATGACCTCAATGAGAAAAATTTCAGTAAAGGTGAAATTCAAATTATGAAGGAGTAATAAAGTAGATGAAATGGGAATACAGAGATGGATCTAGAAAGTATGGCCCCAAATATGCAAACTATTTGACCCAAAGATTCTACTCTTGGGAATATTCCCTGAAACCTCTAAGGATTTGCCATCTCTGTCATCTGATCTTCCCCTCAAAGTCTGACCCATGGAATATACTCATGAGGATCATTAGTTAAAATGGAAATAGAGAACTAATTTATTAATCTCTGTGAGCATAATATGATTGCCAACGTGGGACTGTTCGGTAAAAGCTGAAATGGAAAACGTGACTTGGTCTGAGACAGAAGTGGGGTCTCCTATCTTCGGCCTGAACGTGCGTCTCAGGACTCGCATGTCTAGCAGTGCATGGAGGGGAGGGGATGGACAATAAGAGTAAAAGCATGGCAAGGTGGAACCAGCAACATGGAGAGTGACAGAGACACTGAGAGAGAGATGGAGAGAGAGATGGGACAAGGGAGAGAGAAAGTGAGCGCCTGGGTCTTCAAAACATGTTCTCTATCAATTAACAGCCCAAACCAGAAAGTAGAGTTATGAGCAAGCAGGACAAGCCTGTTCCATACGCCCGCATTAAAGAATGGTCAAGCTGGCCTTTAGAACGCAGGACCAGAATCTGGTCCAGGTGCCTACTCAAGCAGACATAGAAGTGGATGGATCTGAGAACTGCAAGTTCTTCAAGACAAGAATAAAGCTTCATTTTGTAACCCCAAAACCTAGTAGAATGCTTGATAGGATGCATATTCACTGAATGATTTAATGAATTAAAGTATACAACAGTGTCAAAAGACCACCTTCAAAATGTCCTACTTTGGCTAAAAAAGGTATGAAATATAGGCCTGGCAGGTAATCAGCAAAGGCACATGGGGACCCTTGAAGCAGTTATTTTCAGTTCTCCTCCATTGCGGTAGGCCAGCATCTGTTCTGATTTTCAAAGCAAGTATCTTACAGGTTATGACTATTTTGAATTTTTCCCCTGGGTAAAGGCTTAAGTTAAAAGTTAAAGTTAGTGAAGAATGGACATCACCTTTTTGTCTGGAATATCCCATTATTTTCATCAATATGAATTATCAAATCTTTTACATGATGATTTCAATAATGATGCTTAGTGATTTTAAACATTCTTGTCATTTCTCTTTCCCAAGTTCATGAAAAAATGAGTTTTGATCATTTTTAAACACAAATTTCAAATAAATATGAGTATTGGATATAAATAATCCTGAGAGTTTTTTTAATCCATTTATATTTAGAATACATATTCAAAATACATGTGATTCTAGTCAATTTATCCCTTTTATTGTATTTTTATTAAAAGGATGCTATGTTGTCCATAACATAAAGAGGAGGATAAATCCATATAATTCCTTTATTAATTCAACAGATATATATTGAACCAGGCACTGCAAGGCATAAATGATAGTGTTGGCAGGTACCAACGTGTTCTCATGGGTCCAATATGGAGGAATGTTGTTTATCAAGTAATTATATTAATGATTCTATAATCACAAAATGAGGGAAAGGAACCTGCCCTGAACTTCTGTCTCAGGGAAGATTGTCCATGGAAGAGGACCAGTAAACTGAGATGCGGGTTTGAGCAGGAATGTAGGTGGACAGCAATCTCTGTAGAGGAAAGAAGCTTTGCCATGGTACTTTGACCCAGAGGGGTCAAGGATTTCGTAGTCTCTATAAATGACATCCTTAGAGTTACTCACTGATTGCCTGTCATGGCCAATATATAGACCATGCAACTGTGGCTGAGAAGAGTGACCATAGGGCAAGGAGAGAAGTTGAATAATAGAGTTAGTCTACGATGTGATTATAAATCATTTTGAGGGTTATTGCATGTGGTGGCTTGAAGCTGTTATGTACCGCAAGAAAGGTCATGTTCTTTTAATCTATTCCTGTGGGTGCAGACCTATTGTAGGTAAAGAGACCTTTTGGTCAAGTTATTTCAATTGAGGACTTCTCCAATGTTGGCCTCAATCTCCTTACTGGAGTCCTGTGAAAGAGATGAGATGCAAGGATATCGGAGAATCCCCAGAGAAGCTAAGAAACAAGGACAGATCCAGAGAAGTGGAAAGAGGAAGCTCTGAAGCCAGAAGCTTCAATCAATGAGACCTGGGAGAGGACAGCAGATGCTGGCCTCGTGCCTTCCCATGGGACAGAGGTGTCCCGGATGCCAGCAGCCTTTTTTCAGAGAAAGTATCATTTTGTTGATGCTTTAATTTGGATGTTTTCACCGTCTTAGAACTGTAAATTTTTAAGGTACTAAATCCTCATTGTAAAGCCCACCCATTTCTAGTATATTGCATTCTGGCAGCTTTAGCAAACTGAAACATTTGCCATTTAAAGCCTTAAAATTGTGATTACATAGATTTGGGAAGATTACTGTAATCGGAATTTGAAAAAGAGAGTGGAGGTGGTATAGGGTGAAATCAGGAGAAGTAGGTAAGTGGTTGGAAAAGTTAGCTAGGTAAGAAATGATGGTGGTTAATTATGAGATGGTGAGCATTAAGGTAGAGATAAATTCATACAATTGAAAGGACAGATGGAATCATTCTTAACTTCACTTAATTCTACCAGTCTAATGTTTAATTTCTTCTATATAATCATGCCAAGTCATTATGAATTTCTCTTTTGAACACAATCTAGTGTAGATCTAAAACAAAAGTATTTGTAGTCTAAATAGGGTTGAACAATAAAGCACCCAGACTGGGTTTAGACTGTTTGTTTTCAATTCCAGCCTCTATCATCTTACCTGACGATAGGAACATTTCTTAACCTGTCCAGGCCATAATTTCCTCAATGGTAAAATAGTGATAGCAGCACCAACTTCAACAAGTTGCTGTGAGGATGAACTGAAATAATGTACTTTTAGTACTAGCACAATTTGCAGCAGTAAATGCTCAAGAATTACATATTTTAATCAATAAACGATGAAGCTTGATTTTTAAAGCTATAAAACAACTTAATCATTTCAGCATCATATTATTTCATGATCATTTTAGAGGAAAATGAGTATTTTACATTATACTGCATTGGAGCCTTTTTTGCATACAATAATACTTGAGGTACTTTATTCCATTAAAAATCATATTGTTCATATTTTATTCTAGTGTCCTTGGCATGAAATTTTGGCAAGAGGATATCACTTGGGTGCCAAAGAACCTACTTTAGCTCTGGAAAATTAGCACACTGGTATATTCTTAAAAGTTATTTGTATTAATTATATTTAAAATTCTGACATGTCTCCAAAGTAGAATGGGAACAGGGCATAAATTTATCTATAATAGAGAAATGAGGCTTACAATTTGAGAATAGCAGAATTTAAGGTGCTTATTAGTTCTCTAAAATCACTTGGGTGTTTCAGTTTTATAAGGAGGGAAATATAGCTGGGACAATATAGATTTAAGGTGGGAGATAAACATCTACTTTCTAATTAAATTATAATTATTTTTATTGCTATGATATATTTTTCTAAGGACATAAAAAAACTGCGTATCATCCCAGGGCCACGCGTCCTTCATCCTTTCTCTTTAACATATGTAGGCTTTAAGGATGCTGTGATGATAAAATGGTTGTAATGATTATTGTGTGAAGCCAACTCAATTACCTCATCTTCGTCATTCAAAAAGGTCTTAAACATGTTATAAGTGTCACATTTCAAAACTACAAAATGCTGTGTACTATTTTAAAATTTGGGGAAGCGGAAAATTTAGGCATTACCTAGTATTCTGTGTTTAATGTCGGTTACTCATTTTAAGTTTTATTATGAAAGGAAATAAATTTCTGGCTACATTCTTGTTGACTCACGGGTCATAATTTTTATTCATGGCTAATCCTTTGCAATGAACAAAGATGATGCTTAATGCATCTTTTACACCTTAAAATGTGGTCTGACGATTACTGATGATGGAAGATGGTATGACTTAAAATTTCAGAAGTACAAGGCTCCTTTTCCTGTAATTCATATTCATTCATACATTCATCAACTTTTCCACGCGGATTCTTCAGGTACCTATAGAGGGACTGTGAAATGGACTCTGCTGGGCACATTTGAAGAGTGCAAATGTTCATAAAAATTAATCATGCCCTCAAGGAGGCAAATGATGATGGAGACAAACAAAAACAAAATAGCTGCCTTCATAGACTAGACCTATTGCATACAGTGCGAACAGAGGAAAGAATAACTCAGACTGCTGCAGGAAATAAGAAAAGGCTGCACAGAGAAGTTTAAAGGGGCCTGAAGGATCTATAAGAGATTCCCTGGTGAACAGAAGATGTGGGAAGGCAGCATCCTACACAGAATGCTTCCAAAGGCATGAAGTTTAAAGTACACAAGTAATTAAATATGCATATAGTATTCCGGAGGCGGGGAGGAGACTCTATGGACTGCTAGTTAGGGGCCACATTGCCAGGGATACAGAAAATAACTTAGCTTTTGGGTAGGTTAAAGGCAGCCAATGAGTTTTTTCCTTAACCAAAAGAGCATAATTCTTGGATTTTTGTATTCAAAAGATCACTTTGCAATAGTGTAAAAGATGGATAACGGAAGGTTGGGATTAGAAGTAGAAAGACTGAAGAGAGAGAGATGATGAGAATCTGAACTAAACAGTATGATGCAAAGGCAAAGTACAGACAGACATAAAAAAAAATATTTGGGGGAAAAAAGAAGTTTAATAGAAACAGTAAAAGAAGGAAGAGGTGTAGGGTGATTCTAGGTTTCTGACATGGGCAAGCAAGCTGATAAGGTAGCCAAACAGTAAGAGGGCACTCAGGAGAAGGAACAGATTTGTGTGGGATGGAAAGGTATGTTCACATGAATTAAAATGAAAATATCATTTTGTGGATATATTAAACGAAGTTGCTTTTCCTAAAAGTAGGTCTGTGGTTCTCCTTATTAGTCATAGTACATTTATTTATTCAACAAGAGTTACTGAGGAATAGCAGTGCCAAGACAGGATAACCAGTGGAGTTGAGAGGGGAGAGGGGCATAATAATTAATATGCATGGTCCCTGCTTTTAAGGAACTATTATCAAGTAGAAGAGTGGAAATAAGTTACACAGATCATCACTACATAGCAGAAGAGATGTTTGCTATAAATACCATGAGAATTCAGATAAGAGAGAGATTAGATTTGGTAAGAAGTTCCAGAAATTTTTTGAAAAGATAGGATTTATACTATATGTGGAAGAAGGAACAGGATTTTGATAAGCACAAAATGGGCCAACATTCTAAGTACAGAGAAGAGAACAGGCAGAGGCAGGGAAGATAAAACACATAGAAACATCTAGTGGTAACCCAGTTTAACTGAAGTGGAAATTATAGTTAGGATAGATAGTAATGAGCAGTAATACCAGAAAACAAAACTTGACCTTCAAGGAGGCCAAGGAATCAGGACTTGACTTAGTAGCAGTGGAAATCTATTGACAGTTTCTGGGAAGGGGTGTTATTTATCAGAGCTGTTCTTACTAAGGTTAATTGTAATTAATTTTTTAAGCAGATTTATCAAGGAGACAAATTAAGGAGTTATTAGGGCTTATCTAGAAAAATATCAGCTACTATGAGTAAAAGAAAACAATGGAAGACCAATCCATGGGACTTGGTTGGTCACTGAAATTGACAGGTGAAGAAAATGTGAAACCAAGATTCTCACGTTATCATCGTGGCATGAACTAAAACTGGAAGACAGAAAGATTCTTGTTTCAGTGGAAAACAATGTATAAGCTGTGGATGTGTGCCTCTGTGCATTCCGATAATGTTATCTAACAGTCTTTTGCAAACAAGAAATTAAAAGTCAAGGAACTCAAGAACTCTCTTCAATCCAAGCAACTGGAACATAATATGCACTCAATCAATGTTTGTTGAATTATTAGGTAGCACACAGTTTTGGTCAGGCTCTTTTGGTTGCTAAGAACAAAGTCATTCAAGCAAATCAAGTGATGGAGGTTTAATATAAGGCTTAGTAGGAGAGACAAAACTTACACAGGAAAACATCAGGAAGAAACAGACTAAAATCAGGCCAGACAGGGATTGCAGTTAGAGCCAGTGCAGCTCTACGCACCTCAGAAGCAAGAATGTATGATTCTTTCCTTTAGATCCAGTCAACGAACGTGATTTAACTACTTTCTTTGCCATTCTACTATAAACTGAATTCATAATTCTCTTCCCTTTTCTTTGCTTTTTAACTTATGTTTATGGGTAATTTCTACTTTCTCATAATTTCTGCTTTATCATGAACCATCATATTCCTTATTTGAATCCATGCACACTTTGCATCCTTTCAATTCTAACTTCTGCGGTTACCTGCTTGATTCTCTGTATAGACTTTAACATCTGCACCTCAATGTGGAACATTGTTGGTCCAATTCTTTCCAGTTTTTGCAGAGTTTTTCAGGTCTATTCACCTCATAGACTTCCTGATCAATCTATAAATTCTCTGACTTTCACTAGCCACCCACCCCGGCTCAATGAGCTGAAGCCATATGGGTGGGGGTCTTATTATATAACTATCATATAAATATTTTTCTCCTAAAAATGCCGAAGAAACATAGGATCATGACTCTATTAAATGCTATGGAAAATAAATACATGGCATAAGGTAAAATGAACATTATGTACATTTCAAACATTTTAAAAATTGTATAATAGACTGCTGCTTGTTAATAAAGTGTCTGCTACAATAATATTGAATTTATAAAGTTGAATTTGATGCAACTGGTGATAAGGTGGTTTGATTTCAGCTTGCAAATCAGAGGACAGAGTCTTAAATATCAAAGTAACTTTATTTTATGACATTTTCCACAGATACTCTTAAGTCATTTTATCAATGTATGTTTTGTTTTTCCCAATGACAAAGATAAACTACTTCAAGTCAGGAACTGTGCTTTCAATTACTATTGTATTTCCCACAAAATTGAGTAAAGCTGATGGTATACAAAGGAATGCTGTTGGATGACTGATTGATTTCAGGCTTTATAAACACATAGTTAAAGTTAAAGATCTTTGATATTTATGTGTATATATATTGGTCTCTACATCATAACTAATGTCTGTTGCTTCTAGTCCACATAAATGAGTTGCTCTAAGGCCATTTCATAGTCAAGGGTACATTGATCAGTTCTCTTTCCTATCTCATATTGTTTAGCATTTGATTCTCTTTTTACACTGCTGAAAAATGTGAAGATAGACAGATAGAAATTAGAATAAGATCCTTTGGCCCTTTCTGCAGACTCACTCTTACAGAATGAAAAGATTTAACTCTGTTTGTCATCACTTTTTTTCCTCATTTATCTAGAGTTAATTTATGTCTCTGTTAATTAACTCTAAAAGGCTAAAAATGCACTCATAAAGAGAGCTAGAGATTCACTGCCTACTTTCAATATGTATGTATATATACTGAAGATTAGAAGCCAAGTTTGAGTCATTAAAATGTATTCTTGCTTCCTCTTATATATTCTTTCAGTCTCCTTTTCTTTATATTAGTAGTACAGTCAAAAAGAAGGATAAAAATGAATGAATAAAGGAGATAACCATTCATATTTTTAAGCTATTATAGTGACCACTCAGAAATAATCCCTTTAATTCATGAAACAGTCAGTGACCTTTCAGTCATTCCGCACATATTTAAGAACACTGTGGACAAGTAGTGTGCCAGGTTCTGGCAATACTAAGATGAATAGGACTGATTGCCTGCCTTCCAAAAGTTTATAATCTGGATGGTGAAGACATTCCCTTAAAAAATAATAAATGAAAAAAAATGTTGTAAGACTGATGCTAGAGTTCAGTACATAAAAAGCTTAATTTCAAACTCAAGTGCATGAAATGTGATTTCATTTTTTCTATCCTTCAACTTGCTTCTATTTTGACTCCCATTCAGCTGGATGATAGAAACTTAATCTCAGAGTCTCAGTCAATTTGGGTTTATCTCAGTGAATTTGGGATTTCTTTGGTCAATTCAGCATTTCCTTGGTCAATCGGAGTCTGCTTTCCCACTGGTAAACCTGGAATCAGGGCTCTGTTCCAAGTGATTCCTCAGTATCCAGGTATAGAGAAGGGGCAGGTGGTGGGAATAGAGAGGAAGTTATCTGATTAATGGTTGGCATCCCTAGTCTCACTGGCATCTGCTAAAACATCCATATTTTCATTTTTTCTCCAACTGTAACTCTTTGCAAATTGCTCCTTTCCCTTCCCTCATTCTACTTAATCCTTAATCAAGAAGACTGGTCCTCTCAGATATTTGTGGCCCCGAAAAACTCAGGTGTCACTCTCAAACCCATCTTCTCAACACAACACTTATCCATCTCTACTCTGCTATCACTCTATTACTCTCAGAGTGCCACTCCAGGAGTCAAACACATGTCTTCTCTGCTCTTCCATTCCACCTGGGCTTTGTATGGTATTTTCCTGTGAGACACAACCGAAGAAATAGGGCCTAAGGTCTATCCACAGAGAAGCAGGGAAGCTGTTTCTCCCCAACTCCCTTTCTGATTTTCCATAGAACATTTATTTCCCCTAGAATGGGAAAAATGTGTTTTGCTATCATCAGCATTCTTCCAAGTCCAGGATTTATGGACATAAAATTTAGACCCTTAGTCTTTCGAGGATTAGGCTTTAGAAGCTCAAAAACCTAATGCGTTATAAATCAAAAGCTTTTGCTTCAGAAACTAAACTGACTTTTCTTTCTCCTTTTCTATGGTATCATCTCTCACTTGAGACAAAGGATATTTCACTGTCTAATTTGAATAGACAACAGGCTACATGGAGAAAAGGAATCGCTAGGAACAAAAGACACATCTATTAATAATCAAGAAAATATCCTACTTTAAATGTATGTGCAGACTTCAGTAAATGCAAGAACGGAATTGTTTCTACTAGAGTTGGAGAAGGGTGAGACAGTGGTAGGGGAGCAAAGTTAAGGCTTTATACAGGATGGTCTGTTAAGTTGAATTATGAGGTAGGAGAAGCCTCTCCACAGGACATAATTTTACATATGTATTACCTACTCAAATAAATGAGTATATTTCTAAAACACAATGAAAATGAGTCTGTCAGCTTCATTAACGAAAGAAGATTAGAAGGAAGAGGGGAAGGGAAAACGTAAGAAATTGAGTAGGAGTTCAACAGGAGGAGGAAAGGGAGACTTCAGTGGTAGGAATAACGTGGAAATACACTGATGACAGCATTTAGCTTGTATCTGGTGCACTTACTAAAAGTGGGTGAAGGGGAGGGCAGTCATCAGCCTTAAGGGACAATGGAATCATGGAGCGCCCTTTAAATCTTAGCAAGGATGTCAGACTTTATCAATAACACATTAAAACTTTGGAAAAAGATGAGTCTTATGATAAGATATATATATTTTTATATTGATATTTCTTTTTGAAAAATTTTTTTAAACATAACAACATACAAGAGCAAACATTCTTACCATATGATCATTCCATTCTTGGTATATACTCAATAATTCACAATATCATCACATAGTTGTACACTCATCACCATGATCATTTCTTAGAACATCTGCATCAATTCATTAAAAGAAAGAAAAAGAGGAAAGAAAAAAAAAAGCCTCATGCATACCATACCCCTTCCCCCTCCCTCTCACTGATTGCCAGTATTTCCATCTACCCAATATACTTTAGCCTTTGTCTCCCCTATTTTTTTCTATTCCCCTTATCACTCCCTTTCATTGATCACTAGCATTTTAATCTAACTAAATTTATTTTAACATTTGC
>PVIY010058124.1:0-12589 GCA_004026745.1 Myrmecophaga tridactyla | reverse complement strand
TGCCTGCTGAGCCACCGTGGCCCGCCCTTGTGTAGCTTTTTAAAAAACTTGTCTTCACGGTTGATGGTCACTTTTTCCTGTTTTCCCTGCAGGGCTTTAATTCTGCTAGAGATTTGGAAAACAGCCAACTGCGTCCACACAGGAGGGGGTGGGTGGGCTCCAAAATAGAGTTTGGCGCCTGCCTGCCCTCTGTGGCCATTTTGGCCGGGCAGGGGCCATCTAACAGCTTCCTGCCTGGGCCTCTGCCGCGGCTCAGGTGGAGGAGACTGCCAGGAAAGAGGGATTCCCCAGGAGCCCACAGCCACCATATGCCATGCAGAATTAAACTCATTTCCTCTTTTTTTCTAGCCGCAGCAGAGTTGGGAAGCACCTGTCGTTAGGCTCTCAGCAGGACCACAGCACATATTTGGAAAATTTCCTCTGAGCCACCCTTCCCTGCCTCCTCTGCAGACAGCCCTCAACCAGAGCGGGCAGCAGACCCCACGTCGAGGGGACCAAACTGCCCCGCCCTGGCCCACCCTCTCATTTCATTTCAGGAACACTTTCCATTCGAGAACAAACACAGAACAAACAAACAAAGAGACCCACTCTGTTTTTAAGATGCACAGGTTTAATTTCAGCCTGTGCGATTTAGAACAGAACATCTAATCCAACCCAGAAATACTTATTTCCAAAAAGTAAGAGGATAGTGGCAGCGTGATGCGCGCTGCCTGGGTGGAGAGGCTACTATTCCAAATCCATTTTTTTTTCCCATAACCGGATAATAAAGCTCAGTTGCTAAAAACATGGGGCGGATGGACTTTATATGTCCTGGGTTACAAGGATCATAATGGGAGGCACTGAAATTACAACCGATGAGATGAATCATTTATTAATCCTTAACCCTACGGGGAGGGGGGAGTCAGGGCTCAGCTCGCATTCAGTCCTGTGTGGAAGCCTCAGGGCCCCGAGAATGCCCCCCTTCCTAAAACTCTAACCGCCGCCATCGAAAGAGGAAAGAGAGAATACTGAAGAACCATTCAAAATGTTGCTTTAAAAAAACCGCCTCCCGTGACATGCCAGCTGTTTCTGTTTGACCCCGGTTGCTCTCTTTGGCAAAAATCAGCTTTCAATTGGGAACGAGGTTGGGAAGTTATTTCTCTTCCTGGTCAGTCTGTTAACCTCTCTGTGCTTCAGCTTCCTCACGTGAGAGATGAGGCTGACAAGGGCCCCACCTCATAAGGCTGCAGAGCGGCTTAAGTGAGGTTGTACAGACAAAGGGTTTACATAATTCCTGGCACATAGTAGATGCTCAGGAAAAAAGCAGGTGTGGTCACTGTAGGTTTCTCATTATTACAAATCATGTCATCATCTTCATCTTCCCCCACAGGCCAGAGGCTTTTCTTTAGACAGGGAAATCCAGAAAATCATGATCCCAATAATTAGGAAAGCAAAAGGAAGGATGGGGGAAGGGTATGGGGGAGTGGAAGGGAAGGAGGGACAGAGAGATAGATTGATGGATTGGGGTAAAATTAGCAGAAATCCCCCGGTCATAAAATAATGACTTCAAAAGTATCCTGGACTACTAAGAGAGCCATCACAGAAGGGGTGAAGTAAGGCTCTCAAGGAGGGAGGGTAACGATGCAAGGGCATGGGGGGCGTGGGGGGTGTGGAGGCTGCGGGGGGGGGGGCCCTCCTGACAGGCAGGGTGGAGAGCAGAGGTTTCCACAGGACCCTGGAAGAGGGCTGACGAGCTGTAGTGACTTCAAAAGCCCAGACACAGTTACCATGTAATAATAAAAAAGCCCTGATAGAAGTAACACTGTAAGAATGTAATAAAAGGAGCTCACATCCTCCCAGGCCATTTAGACACGGAAACAATAACCCATAAGCCTAGAATCCCGCATCTCCATCCCAAGCAGCTCCAGCAGTGGACTGAAGTAAGAACGCAGTCATGCCAGCCCCAGAGGGCCCGCCCAGACAGATGGGGCAGGCAAGGGACATTTCTGCCCTGAAGGCCCCTGCCTGACAGGGTCCCTGGCCCCCCCGTCACACGGCCAGACTTGCGTTAAAGCCCGGCTGAGCCACCTTCTAGCTGCGTGACCTGGCCACATCCCTTCAGCCCTCTGAATCTGTCTCCTCTTCTGTAAAACGGCGCCAGTTCCAATCCATGAGGTCTCATTCCACTCTCGGCGTATGACAGCCACTCAGAATCCGAGGGTTGTAGGCTGTGACCAGGGTCCTGCATCCGTCCGTTCTCTTTCGGCTCTGCATCACACTCTGCCAGGCCTGTTGCTGGGTTCGGGGAGGGCCCAAGTCCTGTCCCCAGCCCCGTCCAGACAAGAAGCAGGAATGGAAGGCTTAGGCCAGCCGGCAAGAGACACGGCAGTACTCTGGGTCTCTGCCCTCTGCCCCTCACTTCTATCCTGTCCAGCAGCACAGGCCAGCCTTAGCCCATGACCCCAGGGCTGGGTTTTTCTGAATACAGAAAGAGAATCTAGTTACCGTCACGGGGGACAGAGCAGGCGGATGCTGGCCCTCAATGCTATAACTGACAGTGTAAGAGTAATTCTTGTACCAGCCAAGTGGCTGGCCTCAAGCCCTGCCAGTCTGTCATCAAGACCGAGAGTGGCTTCTTTTTGGCAGATCCCCGTTTCCCAAGGGCTGTGCAGCTTCTAAGGGTTGGAAGCCATTTGCCATAAACATACAAAAGTGAGGAACTCCCCAAATCACTTTGCGAGAGCATCTCCGTGGACCCTCCCAGGAAATCCTGCTTTACAGTTCGGTCTGCAGGCTCAGAGAGGGGATGTCACTTGTCCATGGACACACAGCTTTAGCACATGCTCAGGCTGGCTCAGCTTGACACCAAGCTGACATTTCCCTCTCTACTCTGTCCATGGCGTTTGGAGTGTGGGCTTCGGCAGGCATCAGACTCACATCAGAGTGACTTGTCCCATTGGAATCCAGCTCACCAGGAGCCCATGCAGGCTATCAGGATAAGACATGGGAGGGGTGGGGTGGCCAGGGGCAGCCTTCTCCCCAGGTAGTAATCAGGTCCTGCTCAGATCAGCTGAGACCATAAGGGTGCCACACCCCCAGGGCACCAGGCACACAGTGGGTGCTCCCAAATGATAGTGAGTCTTTGCTTATTCCAAGCGCACCTCCAAGGGAGGGCAGTTGTGTGCACACAGTTTCAAAGCTGTGAAAACCACTGCAGAGATGCGGTGAGTGTTCCCTAACCCACACGGTGTCGGCTCACAGCAGCCCCCAGCACAAAGGCTTGCTGCAGTGGGGCAAACTCTTCGAGATGGGGAGCTCCTTACTCATAGGCCAAGGGGTGCTTCAGGTCACCCACACACACCCAGGGCACCTGGAGTGGGTAGACTGGTTCCCTGGCATTTAGCCTGCAGTCCCAACTAAAGCAGCTTTCCCATGGGATGGCTTCCATGTCCCGGCCATTCTAGTTTGCATTCAAATCAACAGGAGCTGTGGGCTTGGCAGGGGTGGCTCATTGCCGGGCACGCACGCCTCAGAAACCTGCTTATCAGGTCTGTGGCTGCCGCCTCTTGGATGAGCCTCTTGGTGCCAGTGGAGCCACTGGATTCCTCAGCCACCAAGCAGGCCTGCCCCACTGAGTTTCCTCCTCTACAGGCACAACGAGTCCAGTGGCCCAGGCTCTAGCCTGGCTGGACTGGTCACTCGCTTGCTGTGCACCCCTGGGCAGGTTGCCTAGCCCCTCTGGTCTCGGTTTCTTTGGCAGCCAAATAAGATAATTTTGTGCTTCTAAGCTGCCACTTACCCCCAAAATAGGGGATTAGGGGGACAAGCAACTGAACTAAAGGTGATGGAAAGCCGCTCTAACTGGGCTCACTCTAGGACTATTTGATGAGTGTCAGATACCTGAAAGGCTCAAATTGAGGAATTTCCATTTAACTGAGCTATGAGGCCTCAACGAAGAACAAATCACCCCCAGAATCAGGATCTTAAGAACTGAGAGGTAGAAATCATTACCTCCAGCAACTCTACTTTTGGTTTCTTCTTTTTTTTTTATACTTTTTAAAATTTATTAATTAAAAAAATTAACAACAAACAGACAAAAATATTAACATATCATTCCATTCTACATATACTTTGGTTTCTTCTTAAACTGGGCAAATGAGGCGGGCCCCGGTGGCTCAGCAGGCAGAGTTCTTGCCTGCCATGCCGGAGACCCAGGTTCGATTCCTGGTGCCTGCCCATGCAAAAAAAAAAAAAAAAAGAAAAACTGGGAAAACAAATAGGTGTCATCTCACGTGCCAGCTCTAATCCACCCGGAGTGGCTGTGCAGAGAAATGCACCAGGGCGGGGTCCAGGCTCAAGTGGGAAATCAGCACCACGACTGATTGATAATGTCTGCCTTAGGTATCCGATGTAAGACAGGTTATGCATTTTAATTTAAATTTAGAATCCAAAAGAATGGGAATGGAGTCAAAGCATTTGCTTGACAAATATTTGAGGGTCCACTAAGGGCTGAACAAAGAAATAACTCAGGAGTCACAGAAAATTAGAGTAGCATGTGATCAGTTTCATGGCACTCTAAAGGGGGGCAGGAAAGACTTTCTGAACAAGGTGACTGCTAGGCAGAAGGAAGGTGGGGTGGTGGAAGAGGAGCAGAGAGCACCAGGCGGAGGATGATACGGATAACACTTGGTAAGCGAGTGATGGCACAGTACCATTCGTGGGGCTGCCAGCCCATCAGAAAGCCCATAGCACAGATTTCAAGGTGGGATAATTGGGAGCCACAGAGGGTTCTAGGCAGGAAGTGGTAAGACTAAAATGATATCTAAGCACCTCCCCCCAGCTGTAAATGCTCTAGAGCAGCTACATGATTGACCTAAAAAATGAAAAAGCAGGGCCTCTCCGAAGTAGACTTGCAAGCCGATCAGTCAGAGGTGAGCTCCAATTACTGGGTCAAGGTAGAGGAGGAAGATGGACAAAGGGCTGGGCTCTAAGGAGCTGTAGTAAAACCTGTGCACTCAAGAGATTCAGCCGGAGATACGGAGGAAGGGCTAGCCTAAGAGAGGGTGCTCTAAATCCGGCAAGCAGGTGGCTGACCTGGGGCTCAAACCCCCTGAAGCAGAAAGACCCAGCATCTGTCACAAACAGCAGGCTGAGAAAGGTTTAAGAGATGTGGCTGCTTTCATATGTTAAAGAGCATTCACACCTTTTGACCCAAGAATTTCACTTCTAAAAACTGAAAATAGGGTGGGCCAGTGTGGCTCAGCAGGCAGCGATCTCGCCTGCCATGCTGCAGACCCGGGTTTGATTCCCAGTGCCTGCCCATGCAAAAAAAAAAAGAAAAGAAAAGAAAAGGAAAATAACCACAGGAGTGTGGAAAGAAACAGAAACAAGGATGTTATTTGCGGTAGAGGCAAAGAATGAGATGGTGACTGTCCAACAGTAGGGGATTGGTTAAATAAATTATGGCCACCTTCAGACAATAGAATTTCTAAGCAACTATGAAAAATGATTATTGATGTGGAAAGCTGGTCATGCTATATTGTTGACTAGAAAAATAAAGTCATACTTTTTTTTTAAGATTCTTTTTGTTCCGTTTTCCTCCAATGAACAGATCTTCCTTGCAGAATTAAATACTTCTTTAATAAAAACAGCTTTCAACCCGTCCCCATATATTTTTTGCATTTTTTTCCACTTTTAAAAATAAAAATTTTTTTTTAACTTTTAAAAAATTGTGTAATATAATATATATCCAAAGCAAAGAAAGACACAAGCAATAGTTTTCAAAGCACTCTTCAACAAGTAGTTACAGGACAGATCCCATAATTTGTCATGGGCTACCATACCATCACCTCAGATTTTTTCCTCCTAGCTGCTCCAGAACATTGGAGGCTAGAAGGAATAAATATTTTTTTATCATCACAATCGACTTTTTCTTCTTTTTTTTTTGTGAAAAATAACATATATACAAAAAAAGCAATAAATTTCAAAGAACAGATTTCAAAGTTTGGTATGGGTTACAAGTCCCCAATTTTAGGTTTTTACTTCTAGCTGCTCTAAGATACTGGAGACTAAAAGAAACATCAATTTAATGATTCAGCAATCATACTCGTTTGTTAAACTTCTCTGTATTACTCCACTGTCACATTTGATCTCTCTTTCACTCTCTAGGAGTATCTGGGCTATGCCCATTCTAACTTTTCCAGGTTGGAAGGGGCTGTTGATAATAAAGGGAAGGGAGATGGAACTATCTGATGTTCTGGAGAGGCTGGGCTAGGTTTCAGGGCTGATCTGGACCAGGGGCCCACGTGGAGGTTGAAGGTTTCGGGAAAGTGCCCCTAATGCCTGGAACTTTTGTGGAATCTTATATAACGCTCTTGGTGTTCTTTAGGATAAAGCCTGGAATGGTTTTGGTTGGGGTTCCCTTTGCCATATTTTTATCCAGAGTGGTGGTTCTCAACTGGGAGTGATGTTGCCTCCTGGAGATATTTTTGGTGTCCCAGCTAGGGAGGGAGGCGGGGGTGCTACCCGAATGGAGTGGAGGGGGCCAGGCACGCTGCTGTACAGCCTACAGTGCATAGGACGCCCCCCCCCCCCCAAACAGCCATCCAGCTCCAAATGTCAAAGCCCTGAGAGGGGGTTGGAGGGAACTGGCACTGCAAACCTTTCAGATTTTCTGCGCCCGCCACCTGAGACCAGCTCCACTCAACACGCCCCCCACAGCAGCCAGATGCCAGGCTGGACAGAGCGCAGCGCTGTCATTCCCCAAGCCCTGGAGACACCTCATAAAACCCGAGTCTTAACACCCTCGGAGACCTCTCCCTGCAGAAGGGCAGGGTTGTGCAGAAGGGGTCAGCACCTTTTTTTTTAGAGCGCTAAGAATGACCCTCGCTGGTGTACAGTGATGGGCTGTGGGGCAGAGTGTGGTAGTTAATCCTTTGTGGGGCCAACCCCCCTCCTCCACGGGTATCTGCATAAATGGCGCATCTGTCAACAGATGTGACACCCCACAGCACAGGGTCGCAGCAGAGACAAGGGTCCTTTGAGACTGGGGGAGGAGATGCTCTCCAGCCCTACACCGGAGCACAGCTGGCTCCAGCTGCGGCCTCCCCCTTCCCTCTAAACTGAACTGACAAGGGAGGAAAATGCTACAGAGATGAACCAGGGTTTCTCTAGCTTGCTGCTGCTGCCTTTGGGCCCGGATAATTCTCTGTTGGTGGTGGTGGTGGTGGTGGGGTGCCGTCCTGTGCCCTGGAAGAAGTTTAGCAGCATTCCCTGGCATCCACCTGCAACATCCCAGTAGCAACTCCACCCCTGCACCCAAGTCAAGACAATCAAAAATGCCTCCAGACTTTCCCAGATTCCAGGGAGGGGCAAATCACCCCCAATTAAGAACCACCGGCTAAGATTCCGAATCCTTGTCCAGGGCAAGCTGGCTCTGACCTGCAAATATTCATAGAACCAAAGAAAGAGCATAAAAACAACTCTGTCACCAAGATAAGCAAGTCCTCAATGCTGAAAGCCATTTCGCTCCCAAGCCCCTGCTGGGAGATTCAGTATTATCTCACCACTGTGATACTAAGAAAGTTTTGCACATTCAACAGGTATTGAGCGAGCACCTGCCATGCGCCAAGCATCACTGTGAGCGCTGGGGACACAACAGCAGACATAAAAGTCCAAGCCCCTGCTCTCAGGTTGCTTACCCGAGGTCTGAGAATAGGGCGTCCTGTGCACTGCAGGATGCGCAGAAAATCACACTTACTCAGATGCTAATTCATCCATCACCTCGTATATGAGGGACCCCAAACTGGATCCAGGTGCTTATATAATAACCACTCCCCCCACAGCTAAGACCTCCATCCTTTGCACACCCATCTCAGTTACTCTTTGCAGCTAGCCTAGGAGGTCAGCATCTCCATTTTACAGATGGGGACACTGAGGCTCCAGGGGCACAGGAGGAGAGTCGGGACACGACTCCTTGTAATCACAATCAACCCAGAGCTCAGGGCACAGCAGGTCCTGATCACCCAGCAGGAGCAAAGCAAATGACCCTCCTGGGGTGCCAAATCGATTCAATCTGAGTCAGTCTTAAAGTCCTGCCAGTTGGTGGGTTTCAGTCGGACTCTGTCCTGGAGACTGGTGTCTTCCCCCAGGCCACCAAGCGAACCAGCAGGGTGGGGTACTGGGTGGAAGAGAAGAAAGCAAAGAGCTCAGGTTGTACCCTTTAACCAGGACCCTGCAAAGGGCAAGGCAGGTGGCATTGTCTTCTATTTCCCATTTTCCACTCGGGCCTAGAGTGGCTCAGGGAGGGGAGGATGGAGGGTCTGCAACAGGCTGAGCTTCTGCCTCTCCAAAGCCTCATTGACCTTCCCGGACATGGCATACTGGGGGAGGTAGGCTTCCTGCTTTAGAGCCCAAACTGAGGGAGGGATTCATGCCTGAGTGTGACCTCATCCCACAAAGCAGCTGGTTGGGACCCCACGCCTGTCCCTAAGTGGAGGAAAAACTTGGGGCGGCCTCCCCCGGAAAGGGGACCTATAGTTTTGCAACTCCATTTCCAAGCACCCTGCCCTAGGTCAGACTTCCTTCCCTTGGAGTTTAATTATTGATTTACTTTTGGCTCTGGAATGTGAGGAAGGAAGGGGTCACAAGGTTCCATGAGGGAGGGGCTGGAGGAGATGGAGTGAGGGAGATGGAAGGCTGAGGGGACACCAGCCGGTGGACGTCCGTGGTGGGGGGGACATCTCAGGGGTACCGAGGAAAGTGGGGTGTGGGGACAGGGATTTGGGGATGTCTGGGGGAGACATGGAAGATGTGACCCTTCCCGGGAAGAGAGAAATTCGGGGGTGGCCGGAGTATGGGGAGTTTGGGGTGCTGGGAGAAAAGGAGGATTTAAGGTGCCTGGTGAAATAGGGCTGGGGTTGTCCAAGTGAGGGAGGACTTGGGGGTGCTCGGGGGGGAGGACTCAGGGGCTTCCGGGGACGCTCCGGGCGATGAGAACGCGGGGCGCCCCTGGGCAGGGCTGCGCGCAGGCTCCCCGGCACCCAGCACCCCAGCCCCGGCTCACCGAAGAAGGGCGGCAGGTGGGACACCGCCTCCAGGAAGGGCCCCGTCTCGATCTGCTTGTCCGCGGGCGGCGGCTTCAGGAGGTGCTCCGCCAGCAGCGCCATTTCGGGGTCGAGGCCCGCGGTGATGCCCCAGCCGGCGCCGCGGGGGTCCACGCCGCCTCGCGGGTCACCGCCGCCGCCGTCAGCGCCGGGGCCGTCACCGCCTCCCCCTCCCTCCGCAGGCTCAGGGGATGCCAGCGTCGCCACTTCCGCCCGCGATGCGCCCGCGTCGCCGAGCGCCCAGCGCCGCCCGCAGGCCGAGCGCCTAAGCGGCCCGCCGCGCCGCCACGCCCCCGCCCGCCCGCGCCCAATCCGCGCGCGCCGCCACGCCCGCTCGCCCAATCCGCGCGCGCCGCCTCGGGCCTCCGGGCGGCCATTGGCCGGGGGGGCGGGGCCGGCCGCTGGGCGCGGAAGCGCGCGGACTCCAGGTGAGCCGCTCCCCAGGTGATCCTTCTCCAGGTGTACCGCCCCGCCGCCCCCGGCTTTGCCCCCACACCTGGCAAGCCGGCTCGGGCCAGGTCACAGCTCCCAACCCACCCACCTGGCCAGGTTACAACTCAACCCAGACACCTCTCTCTTCAAATTCAGCGTCTGTGTTTGGGTCACGGTTCTCTTTAGCCACAAGTAGAGGAAACGCTGGGTTCTTCACCTTCAATGACCTTAAACCTGTTGGGCGCTGCTCGGGTTATCAGCTAACTCGGCCACTGCTCACCTGTCCTCCTGTGAGTCCATAGGGCTAATGTTAATCATCTACTGTTACCTGTTGTATCGAGTCCAGCTTAAAATTCAACACGACCATCCCTGAATGAGGCTTTGTTTCCCACAACCTAACTTCCCCCCAACAGCTCCTCACAACCTGTATCACAGTTCACCTTAGCAGCAACCTACCTAGAAGCTCGTGTCCTAAAATTCAATGCCCACTTTATCCAAATATCCAACATGAGTTGGGAGCCTCTCATTCCTTCCAGAATAAATATTCATTCCACCCCCACTATGGGCCATGCCCTCTGCTAGTTATCAAGTGATAAGGTGATGAAAATCTTGCCCTTGTGGAGTTGACAATCTAGTTGGGGAGACAAACAATAAACAAGAAAATAAGAAAAGTTCAGACACTGATAAATATAAATGAAAAAACTAAAGCAGAGTAAAACAGAGGGCTGCTAGTTGAAAAAGGATGTAGGGGGGTCTCCTCCTCTCTGAAGAAGAGACATTTGAGCTGAGACCTGAAGGAGAAGTAGGAGACAGGCCAGTCAAACCTTGGGGGGAGGGGAGCATGTGCAGAAGACTTTTGGTGGCTAAGAGCTTGGTGTGGGCAAGGAACCAGGGTTTCAGGGAAGTGGATGGGAATGGAGCAAGTGAGGGTGGGAGATGAGTGGAGTAGGACTTGAGCCCAGGAAGTTGATCAGGGGCTGGAGTGTGTTGGATCAGGTGGGGATGGTAAAAGTTTGGTTTTCATTCTAAACGCAATGGAAAATCTCTAGTGCCAGAAAAATATCTGTTGAACCTTATTAAATGTTTTCAGTTGCAGGGGAAGATTAGAGAAGAAGTGTTCCAAGCTAAAGTGATGGCCCAACTAAAATGAGGAAGTGAGAGGAGCTGGGGAAGACGACGCCATCATCACCTCTTGCTCATAACCCAGACCCTGACGTGCCCCATCAAGTCAGATCTCCCATGGATAGTAGCCCAAGCCATCAACTGTACTGCATTCCCACCCCACCCAACCTCACTGCCTTGGGCATCCTAAGATACCATCTCCTCAAAGCCTCACCTGCCCTCCTAGCATATGGCCCAGTGCCAAAACTCCACCCATCTTTCAGACTCCTCCGAGAGATCACAGCCCATGTGGGACCTCTGGCATCAGGCAACACCCTGGTTTCTCAACTTGCTCCATCACATCCGAACCACCCAGAGACTGCCGCTGATACAAGAAATTCGAGTCTACAAGAATCATCTTGTCATACAACGTAGGCTTGATGTGCTAAGATATGTCATTGCTCTGAGTTAATGGAGTATCTTGAAAGTTTGTCCATCCATCCATCCATCCATCCATCCATCCACCCACCCACCCACCCACCCATCCTGTGTTTAGGATCACGTGCTGCATTTAGTTGTCCTGTCTCCTGAATCTCCTCCAAAATAGAAGGGCTTCTCTCTCTCTCTTTTTTTTTTTTTTTTTTTTTTTTTTTGACTCTCATGATCTGGACACTTTGGAAGAGGACAGACCAGTTATTTTGTTGAATGCCCTTCAATTTCAGTTTGTCTGATGTTTCCTTGTGATTAAATTCACCTTGGTCACCTGAATAAGGTGGTGTCTGCCAAGCTTTTCTAAATGGTGAAGCTACTCTTCTCCTCTTTGAAATTTAATACTTCCTAGGGAACTACTTCAAGATTTAGGGAAATATTCCATCCATCATTGAACTTTCCATTCATTTATTTACATATGTATGAATCTGGGATTCCACAAGTTACAGCCCATTACTGTTATTATTTCTTTGGGTGCTCAAATTATCCCAGGATGTCCTTTTGACATGTCCACATCATTCCTCAAGTACTTCTTTCATCTCCAGCACAAGGTAGTGAAGGCTTGTTTTGTACTTTCCCTGTCTTAGGCCTGAAATCATCTATTTTCCCAGAGAGCTCAGGCTCCTTTTAGTGGAGTATGGCGTTTAAAAACCAAGATCTGGGTGCTAGGTGTGCTTCCTGTGATTGGGGTGTTACTGCCCTCTTAGGGGGCAGACTTCCACACACACACACATTTATATCTGTATTTGTTCCTATAATCATCGTTTATATTGAAAAGCATGAGTTCACCCTGATAGCTCCAATTCCAACCTCACTCTACAAGTTTAATTCTCATTTTTCCTTTCTCCTATTTGTTACACCCTTTTCCAAAAGCGAGAAACCTCATTCTCATTGTCCTCAATATATTTACTTGTCTGATCAATAACTAATATGTAACAATTTCCCACTGACCTCTCTCCAGCTGGGATGCACTTTATACCCCACTCAAGCTTGGTCACCCCGGGCCAGGCTGCCTTTCCAGGAGGATGCCCTCCTCATTCAACATGAGGACATCCAGGAGAATGCCCTCCTCATTTGCATGAGTACACCCTCTTCATTTGCATGATCTCTGACCACTGGCTCCGGGTCACCCCCTATCCCATGCAGAAGTCCTCCTCATCTGTTTACACTCTGACACCCCTGTATGGGCCACCATGCTGATTCCCTTTGCAGATGCTTACATTGCTTAGATCCGCCTAATGGATTTTGGATTAAATTGTTTGGGAGAAGGAGGGAAGGGCAGAAAGGGAAGGGAAAAGCCACAAAAACCCTTTGCAAGCCAGCATCACTATCCAGGCTACCAGTTCCTACCTTCAGGTTACGGATATTCATGCATTCAACAGATATTGTTTACTCTGAACCAAAGAGGGCAGAGAATTAAGCCAACAGTAAATAAAGTGTGTGTGTGTGTGTGTGTGTGTGTGTGTGTGTGTGTGTGTGTGTGT
>PVIY010058123.1:0-12587 GCA_004026745.1 Myrmecophaga tridactyla | reverse complement strand
GGTAAGGGGTATGGTATGTATAATCTTTTTTTCTCTATTATCGTTTTATTTCTTTTTCTGATGTCTTTTTATTTCTTTCTCTAAATCGATGCAAATGTTCTAAAAATGATGAATATGCAACTATATGATAATATTAAGAATTACTGATTGTATATGTAGAATGGAATGATATATTAATGTTCTTTTGTTAAGTTTTTTATTAATAAAAAAGTTTAAAAAAAAATTCAATGAGCACCAAATAGTTTTATTTATTGACTGCTCACCACAGACCAGGGGCTGAATTAAGTGTTTTTAATCTTCACAATTATTTTAAGAACTAGGTAGTAATAAGTGCAATTTATGGAGGGTGTAAACTGAGGCACAGAAAGGTTAAAGGACCTTTCAAAGTTACAGAGTTTGCAAGTAAAGAGTCCCCCAGTTGATCGCCAGACCCCAAACCCCTTGTCATGACGAAATTCATGAGCTCATCATGCCTTATAGGAATCACTCCAGAGACAAATGAGCAGAACAGACCAAGGGGGAGCTACAGGCAATCTGCAAGGAGCGGCCACTGCTCCCAGCTCCCAGCAACTGCTGCCAGGGACCCAGGACAACTTCTTGAGAAGAACTGGAAATCTGAATTTTAAAGTGCAATAGCCCAGGGTGCACGGGTTCGATTCCTGCCCACCTTCCAGGCGGGAGACCCGGCTTCAATTCCTGGACCATGCACCCGTCCCCTCCCCCCCAAAAAAGTGCAATAGCCTCACTTTTCAATCTTAAAAATTAATTTAATTGGGAAAAAAGAAATACTAAGGAGTTTATCATAATAGGAGTCAAAGTTGAGGTTTGTAAAGGTTAGGAACAATGTGGAGTGCTAAGTAAAGATGAAAATGGAAAAATCAAGAGAATTTCAGGTAAGGTGAAGAATTAAACCCACACACAGGAGAAGCCTATAGAAAATGGGCAAAAGACTTGAACAGAGGTACCTCACAAAAGAGGCTGCCCAAACGGCCAACAAATGTATGAAAAGTGCTCAATCTCATTGGCCATCAGGGAAATACATATTAAAACCACTATGAGAAATCACCCCCACCCCCACTGACAGAGTGGCTAAAATGAAAGCCTGCCCATTCTAAGTGATGACAAGGATGCAGAACAACCAGAACTCTTGTACGCTGCTAGTAGACCATAAATTGGTATATCTACTTTGGATGTTTGGCAGGATCTCCTTAAACCTGAGCATGTACAGCAATTTCACTCCTAGCATGTACCCAACAGCAATGCAAACATATGATACTAAGAGACCCACACGCCAATGTTCACAGTAGCACTGCTTTTAGTGGCCCCAAATGAGAAACAACCCAAATGTCCAACAATTGACAGATAAATGGTTTTATTTTCATACATCAGAATCCTGTAAAGCAAAGAGAATGAACAAACTGCAGCTACACATAACAATAACAGACAACTCTCCAAAACACGATGTTGAAAGAAAGAAGCTGGATACCAAAAAGTATTCTGCATGATCCCATTTAAATAAAAGAGTTCAAAACAGACAAGGCTGATCTATAATTTTAGAAGTCAGCGTGGTGGTACCCGTGGATGGGGCATTTCAGGGCTGCAGGTAAAGTTCTGTTTCATTAGCTGCATGGTGGTTAAACGGGATGTGTTCACTTTGTGAAAATTCATCAAGTTTTACACTATAAGTATAAATGTAGGTTACAATTCATGAATTGTGTTTTAAAGCCTATTAAAAGAAAAAGCATTGGCCAATGTTGAAGGTCAAACAAAACACTCCAGGGCGGGCAGGTGATGGTGGATCAGTGGCAGAGTTCTCGCCTGCCATGCTGGAGACTCGGGCTCGAGATCCCATGCCTGCCCATGCAAAAAACAAAACAAAACAAAACAAAAAAACACTCCAGGGGCCACCAACTGGTAACCTCACATTAGCTGTTGGTTGGGTTTGCTTCCCCTTGCGCCTTCTGGAAGGTGCTAGCAAGGAACCCACCTGTCCATGAAGTGCAAGAGAATCTCTCTCTCTTTTTTTTTTTTTTAACATGGGCAGGCACCGGGAATCGAACCCGGGTCCTCTGGCATGGCAGGCAAGCATTCTTGCCTGCTGAGCCACGGTGGCCTGCCCAAGAGAATCTCTTTCATGGCCAAATTAGGTGTCGGCTGCCTGAGCTTCACTTTGCCCCTTCATGGCAGGGGCATGATCTCATAAGAGAAGTAGGAGATGTAGGTGTTCATGCCAAATCTCACAGTTTTAAGTGTTGTCATTAATTCATTTAAGAAAAACAAAACCCAAAACATTGAGGGGCTAAGAAAGAAAGTGTCCTGGGACAGGGACAGGGTCCCTAACCTCTGGCTGCTCTACTGCCACTTAAGGAATGACACTTCAAAAGGAGTTTCCCTAGAGAGAGAAGCAAAGATGTCTACTGTAAGAAAGAGGACAGAACACCTTAATGTACACTTAAGCTAAATCCCAAGTATTCTAAAAAGATAAGACAAAAATTTAAAAACCTCTTCCCCAAGAAAAATGGACCCTTAAATTTTAATACTCTATGCACTTGGCCAAATTAAATTAATATTCAGCATATACTCTAATGCCTTACAGTCTGTCTGTTTTTTCAGTTAATTTACCAAAGCTCAATCTTTAGAATGAAATCTCTCTAAGAGGAAAAAACAAAGCAAAATTGAAAGCAATGAGAACTGGTGCACCTTCAGCTGATTGAGTTTTGTGCTATTGTTGAGTCTATAATGCTTACATGGGAAATGAAATTCCAACAGTAAGGTGCATTCTTCTAATGATAGTGAGCTCTTTAATTTTCCCTCAGAAGTTGCAAGCTGAGGTTAAACACCAGGAGTTCCCACCAGACCCAGCAGAAGATACCACACTGAAGCCCGGCCAGGAGTTCTAAACACATTGTATTCAACCAGACTTTGTCTTTTGAGGCAAAACATGCTATTAATCAAGCCTCCTATTTACTCCTCATACACCTAAAGTTGCAAGGGGTTAGCAAGTATCTTTAGGAACTAAAGTCATTTCTTAAGTCTACATGTTACTCATCAATCCTGGTGTTTTGGTTTGCTAAAGCTGCCAGAATGCAACACACCAGAGATGGATTGGCTTTTAATAAGGGGATTTCTTTAGTTACAAATGTATTGTTCTTCAGAGGAAAAGCAGCTGACTTTGGTCTGCAGTTCTAAGCCACACAGCAATGTCTACTGGTCTTCTCTCCCGGCTTCTGGATTCAAACGGCTTTCCCTGGGACGATTCCTTTCTGCAACAGCAAATGTCTGGACTGAGCTGTTGAGCTCTCTTCTGACCTCTCTCTTCTAAGCCTCCAGGTAATTAAATTAAACGTCACTCACTGGAGAAGACACTCCCTTTAGCTGGCAGCAGATGTAATCAGCCATAGATGAATTTCACATGCTGATGATTCAAGTCCACAGAAACAGAACAGGGCACCATCACCTGGCCAAGTTGACACTTGAATCTAACTACCACACCTTGTTTCTTGAAAAAACAAACAAATTTTGAGAATCAGCAAATCTACCTCTAGTAATCAATCCTACCGCATTGCACATAGAGACATGAGTTCAAGAACATTTATTTCTGTATTGCTAGTAATAATATATATTTTTAAATAACTGGAGAAACATTAACTAGATCCATCTCCCTACCCCATATTATTGACAGATCCTTCCAACATGAAAAAGTTAAAATGGCCAAAGCCCACACACCCCTAAAGAGAGGGATAGAAAGATCAAAGGTGATGGTGGAGTTGTACAGAGAAGATTGAATTTAACAAATGAATATGATTGCTGAATCATTGAATTGATACCTCTTTTAGTCCCCAGTATCTTAGAGCAGCTAGAAGTAAAAGCCTAAAATTGTGGATTTGTAACCTATGCCAAATTCTGAAATATGTTCTACAACTAATTGTGGTGCTGTGCTTTGAAATTTATGGCTTTTTTGGTATATGTGTTATTTTTCACAAAAAAGAAAAAAAAGTCAATTGTGATTATAAAAAAAAATTTTATGCCTTCTAGCCTCCTATGTTCTGGAGCAGCTAGAAGGAAAAATCTGAGAGGATTATATGGTAGCCCATGGGATCTGTCCTGTAACTAGTTGTTGAAGAGTGCTTTGAAAATTATTCCTTTTTTCCTTCTTTGCTTTGTATATCTGTTATATTATACTATAAAAAAGTAAAAAAAAAAAAAAAAGAAAGAAAGAACTGGAGAAAGCCTTTATGTCCATCAATAGAAAACTGATTTGGGCCTGACTCTGAAATGCCACGTAGCTATTTAAAAGAAGGCAGGACATCAATATGTGCTAATATTGAGTACATGCCAAGATATGAAGATATGGCGGGTGGGATGTGTGTGTGCATAAAATTACAAATAATTCCTATTATATGATTTCATTTATGTAAAAAAAATCAAAACTATATATGTAACTAGTTTTGCAAATTCCTTTGAATCTATAGTCATTTCAAAATAAAAAGATAAAAAAGAACACTGGAAATAATTATATACCAAAGTTTTTTTGACATCTTAGATGAAATGGGTAAATTTCTGGAAAAATATAAAATGCCAAAGCTGGTACAAGATGAAATATTATAAGTCCTAGAGCCACTACACAGAAAATAACTCAGAATTATGGTGAAAAAAATCATTAAAGAATTAAAACAACACTAAACAATATACACAACACAAAAGAAAGCAGTAAAAGAATAGAGAAAAAACATGATACATATAGAAAGCAAAAAGTAAAATGGGAGACATAAATCCAACTATCAATAATAACACTGTCTAGTTTACTAGATGCTGGAATGCAATATAGCAGAAACAGAATGGCTTTTAAAAGGGGGAATTTATTAAGTTGAAAGTTTACAGTTCTAAGGAGGTAAAAATGTCCCAGTTAAAGCAAGGCTGTAGAAATGTCCATTTTTGTTGGTGTTGAAGGCACCAACAAAAGGTTACCTTCCCTCAAGGAAGGCCAATGAAGTTCAGGATTTCTCTCTCAACTGGAGAGGCACGTGGTGAATATGGCAACATCTGCTAGCTTTCTCTCCAGGTTTCTTGTTTCATGAATTTCCCTGGGGGCATTTTCCTTCTTCATCTCTAAAGGTTTCTGGCTGTGTGGGCTTTGCTGGTTCTCGTGGTTCTGTGCTCTCAAGCTTTTTTCCAAAATGTTCCCTCTTTTAAAGGATTCCAGTAAACTGATCAAGACCCACCTGGAATGGGTTGAGTCATATCTCCCTCCAATTGAAGGCACACATTCACATTTTGGGTGTGTCATCTCTGTGGGGATAATCTAATCAAATTTCCAACCTACAGTACTGAACAGGGATTAAAAGAAACAGCTGTATCCACAAAATCAGGATTAAAACACGACTTTTCTAGGCTACATAATCTTTTCAAACTTGTACAAACACTAAGAGTAATGGATTCACAACCCAATAAAAAGGCAAAGAGTTTCAGACTGAATTAAAAAATATAATATCCAAACATATTCTGTCTTAGAGGAGACACATTTTAAATTCAAAGATGCAAATAAATTGAAAATAAAAGGATAGAAAAAGATATATTGTGCAAATAGCAACCATAAAATAGTGAGTGACTATGCTAATATCTGACAAAATACACTTTAAGGAAAATATTGTTGCACAAGGAAGGGGGATGCAAGGTAGAATTCTTGCCTGCCATGGCAGGAGACCTGAGTTTGATTTCTGGGCCACATGCTTCCCAAAAAAACAACTGAACAAATTCAACAAATGGTGCTGCAATAATGGGATACTCACATGGAAAACTAATGAAATGTGACCCTGCCATATAGCATACAAAGAAAAAAAAAAACAGAAAAAATTATTGCACAAGGCTAAGAAGGACATTATATATTGATAAAAGGGTCAATCCATCAAGAAGTTATAGCCATTATAAACATACACACATCTAACAACAAAGCCCCAAAATATATGAAGCAAATTTGAAAGAAATGAAGGGATAAATAGACAGTTCTACAGTGATAGTTGGAGACTTCAATATCCCACTTTCATAATGAATAGAACAGCTAGAACTAGATCAATAAGGAAATAAAGGCCTTGAATACCACTATAAACAAATTAGAACTAACAGCTATATACAGAATGCTCCACCCCCAACCAGCAGAACACACATTCTTCTCAGGAGTACATGGAACATTCTCCAGGACTGATCATATACCAGGTCACAAAACAAGCCTCAATAAATTTAAAAGTTTGAAATTATACAAAGTATGTTCTCTGATCTCAATGGGGTTAAATCAGAAATTCATAGTAGAAGGAAAATTAGGAATATCACAAATAATAGATATTAAACAACACAACCAGTGAGTCAAAGAAGAAATCAAAGGGGAAATAAGAAAATATTGTGAGATGAATGAAAATGAAGATACTATATATCAAACTTATGGGAGGAGCTAAAGCAAGGCTTTGAGGGAAATTTTTAGCTGTAACAGCCTTCATTAAAAAAGAAGAAAGACAGCTTTATTGTGATTGTTAAATTGAGATAATAAAGTAGAAAAGGATAATAAAAACAAAAAGAAAGATCTCAAATCAGCAAGACAAAGAGCAAATTAAGCTCAAACCAAGCATGAGGAAGGAAATAATGAGTAAAGTGGATATTATAATGTAATAGAGTTAAAAATAGAGAAAATCAATGAAACCAAAACCAACAAAATTAGATAACTTAGCTGAAATGAATACATTTCTAGAAAGACACAAGCTACTGAAACTGATTCAAGAAAGAATAGAAAATATGAAATATAAATAGATTTATAACGAGTGAAAGATTGAATTAGTAATTAAACAACTTTCCACAAAGAAAAGCCCAGGTTTATATGGCTCCACGGGTGAATTCTAAAAACATTTAAAGAAGGATTGATCCCATTTCTTCACAAACACTTCCAAAACACAGAAGAGGAGGAAACACTTGTCAACTCATTCTATAAGGCCAGTATTATCCTGATACCAAAACCAGTGAAAGATATCACAAGAAAAGAATACTATAGGCTGATAACTATTTTTAAAATGTTTTTATTGTAAAATATAACATATATACAAAGCAAAGAAAGAAAAACCAATAATTTTCAAAGCACACTTCAACAAGTAGTTACAGAACAGATCCCATAGTTTGTCATAGGCTACCATACCATCATCTCAGATTTTTCCTTCTAGCTGCTCCTAAATACTAGCGGCTAGAAGGAATAGTGATTCAGCAGTCATATCTCCTTTGTTAAATCCTATTTTCTCTGTTATACCTCTTCCTTCTCCTCTTATCCTTCTCCCAATCTATAGGGGTCTTTGGACAATGCCGTTCTGACTTTTTCTTGTTGAGAAGGGGTGTCCACACCAAAGGATATGGGGATGTAAGTTAACTCATAATCCTGGAGGGGCTGGTCCCTCTGAGTTTCAGGATTTATCTGACTTAGGAAACCTCTGGGAATTATATGTCCCAGGAAGGCAAACCTAATACATGAAACATTTATAGAGTCTCAGTTCAAGCCCTAGGTGTTCTTAAGAGTCAACAAAAATGATGTTGATTGAGGTTTAACAAACCATGGAACTCGGCACTGTCTAACTGTAGCTTGCATAAGAGCAGCCTCCAGAATAGCCTCTTGACTCCATTAGATCTCCCTTATTTTATTACACTTCTTTTCCCTCTGTTGGTCAGGAAGGCATGCCAGACTCATCCCCAGGAGTCATACCACATGTTGTCAGGGAGACTTTCACCCCTGGATGTCACGTCCCTCTTAGTGGGGAGGGTAATGATTTTCCTTGCAGAGTTGGGCTTAGAGAGAGAGAGAGGCCACATCTGAGCAAGAAAAGAGGTGGGAAATAACTTTTTGGCCTCGTTATGGGTAGTCTTAGCTTCTCCCCTACAGAAAAAAGTTTCATAAGGGCAAGCCTCAAAATCAAGGGCTTGGCCTATTTTCTTAGGAGTCCCCAATGGTTGAGAGGGTACCTGGGGTTTCCCAGATGGAAAAGTTTAATGATTCCATATATATATTTCCTTTGTACCTTCAAGGGTGTCTACTAGTACTTTTTAATTATCAACTCAAACCATAGTCTGAGATGTATCCTGGTACTACAATAAGCTGTACAGAATTACTAGGCTTCGTTCCCATTCCAGACTCTAGGAGTTTGGGTTGTTCAAATGAGCTGTCCGACAGGTTGATTTAGATTAAGTGTTACAGAAAATTTAGATTCTAGAAATAATAAAACTCTCTGCCTTTGGTCTCATATAGTAGGTAAAGGTCTAGGGTACATACACTGTCATCTTTTACCCTTTATTCTGATTTACCTTAGGTCCAGCCAGATTGGCTTCGTTTTCCTGATCTCTTTTTCAGTAACTTTAACTGTTATTATATATAGCTATGGTAATTTTCAGGGCTATAATACTCCATCTCTGGGTCTTGGGTGTCACAGAGTTACTCAAAATTCCAGGGAAATACCAGCTGATACCCATATAGTTCAGTGTTCTAGTTTGTTAGCTGCCGGAATGCAACACACCAGAGACGGATTGGCTTTTAATAAAAGGGGATTTATTTCGTTAGTTCTTCAGAGGAAAGGCAGCTAACTTTCCACTGAGGTTCTTTCTTACATGGGAAGGCACAGGATGGTCTCTGCTGGGCTTCTCTCCAGACCTCGGGGTTCCAACAACTTTCCCCGGGGTGATTTCTTTCTGCATCTCCAAAGGCCTGGGCTGAGCTGCAAGTGCTGAGATGAGGAATGCTGAGCTGCTTGGGCTGTGCTACGTTGAGGTCTCTCATTTAAGCACCAGCCAATTAAGTCAAACATCATTCATTGCAGCAGGCACGCCTCCTAGCCTACTGCAGATGTAATCAGCAACAGATGAGGTTCACTACCATTGGCTCATGTCCACAGCAACAGAACTGGGTACCTTCACCTGGCCAAGTTGACAACTGAATCTAACTACCACACTCAGTATCTCAGAATCTAGAAATTCATTTACAAATTCAGACGAAGTTTGGCAGCTACAAGGGCTTACACTCTAGGCTCCAATTTCCTATTAAGTATTTTTTGAGCGAGACCTTAGCATAGCTGTTCTTTGTTTCTGGTTTATTTTGCACCACACATTGTCCCCAAGGTCTCTTCAGTTCATTGCGTGCCTCCCAATGTTCCTCCTTTTCATACCCACACCATATTCTGTCATATAAATGTGTCCTGGTTTGCCACTCTGCTTCTCAGTCATTGTACCCTTCGGCTCCCTCAATCTATTGGGCATCATGGATAATGTCCAAATTAAACAAAGCACATCTTATAGTATCCTCACTTGGTTGTACAATCAGCAGCACTCTCAATTTTAGACAATGTTCATTGGTCCATAATGACAAAGAACCTACAAACACAGCATCACCAACTATCAAATCAAAACTACCCCTTATCAAAAAAAACCAAAAAACCAAAAAAACTACCCCTTATCATGCACTGACTGAGAAGTAGATTGGTGAACGATGGTATATACATATGATCAAATATTGTACTGCTATAAATAGGAATGAAGTTGTGAGGCATGCAACATAGTGAATGAAACTGTGGGACATTTGATGAGGCAAAATAAACCAGAAACAAAATAACAAATATTGTATGGTTTCATTTAGAAACTATTTATAAGAAAACAGCCTAGATTGTAAGCTCTTCTAGCAGTCATATTTAGTTTGGAGTGGTAATTGTTATTTCTGGAGTTTGAGAGGCTGTTTTATAAATGTATAACCTGGTATTGAGAAATAAGAACAAAGCCAATCAGGTTGGGATTAAGGTAATTCATAATACAGAGGTAAGGAAGACATTTTCTGCATTTTAAAGCCTCATCTACTCTTTGAGACCAAAAGAAGAAAGGTTTATTTCATCCAGAACTTAAATTTTCTATAGTACATAATTTAACTCAACCTGTCTGCATAGATCATTTAAACAATCCAAACAGAGGGAGCCAAGAATAAGAATGAGGGTCTTTAATCCTATATGGCTTAATGTAATGCCTGTATATATCCCAGAATATATTAAACAAATAATAAAAAAGTACTGGCAAAATTCCTTGAGGGATGGGAGAAAAAAATATGGAACTATTAATCTTTACCATCAGGGAATCCCCAGCTAGTTCCATCTCCCAACCCCTTATTATTGACAACCCTTCCAACATGATAAAGGTAGAATGGGCATAGCCCAAACACCCCTAAAGAGTGGGACAGAAAGATCAAAGGTGATGGTGGAGTTATACAGAGAAGGCAGGGCTTAACAAATGAGCATGACTGCTGAATCGTTATATTGATATTCCTTTAACTCTCCAGTATCTTAGAGCAGCTAGAAGTAAAAACCTAAAATTGTGGAATTGTAACCCACACCAAACTGCGAAATCTGTTCTATAACTAATTGCTGTATTGTGCTTTGAAATTTATTGCTTTTTTGTATATATGTTATTTTTCACAAAAAAAAGAAGAAAAAAGGTGATGATAAAATATACATATATTCCTTCTAGTCGCCAATGTTCTGGAGCAATTAGAAGGAAAAAGCTGAGATGATGGTATGGTAGCCCATGACAAACTCTGGGATCTGTCCTGTAACTGCTTGTTGAAGAGTACTTTGAAAACTATTCCATTTTTCTTTCTTTGCTTTGTATATATGTTATATTATACAATAAAAAAGTTTAAAAAAATGACAAAGATTAACATTAAAGTTCTGGGCAAAGATACCCACAGAAATGCTGACAAGAAAACTGGATGGGATGTACTCATATCAGACAAAGTAGAATCCTAATCAAGAACATTAAACAAGATAAAGAATATAATTTTATTCAAAGAAAAGATTCAGTGTTCCAAGAGGATATGAAATGAAAAGGGGGGTTAACCAAAGTATAGTCATAGTGGGAGGAGTTACCATAACTCTGAGAATCAAATTGAGTAGAAGAAAGAGAAGGTTTGAATACCAAATTAAACAAGCTTCATGTGTAGCCCTAAAGCAAACTATCTGTTTACTTTTCAAATCTTCATGGAACAATAATAAAAACTGACCAAGCACCAGACCACAAAAATAAAACTCAATAACCAAAACCTGAACAGTCCAATAACTACAGAAAGAAAGTGAAATGATTGTTCAGGAGCTACCCAGCAAATGGAAATTATAAGGGTCACATTCCCTAATCACGGTGTAATAAAACTAGAAATTGATCACAAAAAAGATAACTCGCTCACCCCAAATCAAACCACTTGGAAATTTCCAAACATTTCTCTAAAGAGCTCAAGTTAAATTAAAAAAAAAAAAAGAAAGGAAATTGGGATTATAAACTAAATTATTAACAATGAGGATATTTCATATCAAAACCTAGATCATATGGCACATTTCCTCAGAGGAGAGGTCCTAGTCTCAGACTCATATATATTCTTATGTATAAAGTCAACAACTCGTTCATGCATTGCACAGATATTTCCTGAGGGTCTCATATGGGCAGCACTCCTCTAAGTTCTAGAGGTTACTCCTAGGTTCCCTTGAGAGGGGAAGTTTACGTGAGTAATTATAAAAATTTGTAGAAAAAGACTAAAGAGGCAGGTTTTGTTGGGAAATTTCAGTGTTTCCAAAATTCCCAAATCTTCCTTTTCTTACCAGCAGCAATGCTTAGAGGGGTGAAGTGGAGTCTGCAGTGCGGGAGGGAGAGAGTGGGGCTCTTGGGGGCTGGGAGTGGGGTGGAAGAGAGAGCGCGAGAGCCATCGGGGGACAGACCAGAGTGGAAAGCAGCTGTGGGGGGCCCTGCTCCCCACGGGGGTTGAAACCCCAGAGAAAGGAAAGGACCCACATTGTGAAAACCCAGATGGCTAAGGGGAAAGCCCAAAGCAGGAGACTGCTAAGGGGAAACCCTGGGACAAAAGACTCCACGTCAATGGATTGGAAGCCAATTGCCCCTGTGCAGGGGTGAGACGGGTCTCTTGTAAGACAAGGAGCAGCTGGTGTCAGGAGATGTTTGCCAGGATTGGCAGGAACTAAAGCCCCCATCCTAGGGCTTGCTCATGCCAAGGATACAAGCCTGAAACCCTTATTTTACCGCAAGGCCTGCTGGCCTCTGCCCCTCCTCAACTTTGCTCTATGAATTTTAGAAATAGGTTTTTCAACTACCTCCAATTTTCTGCTGCTTTCTTTCTCACTTGCAGAAATTGCTCCACCTGATGAGTTGGTGGCAGTGAAAATGTGAAAGCTGTCCCAGCCCCCCGGGGCCCCTCCCCTCCCCCTGCCCCCAACCTGTCCCCCCCCCCGCGGGGCCCACATTCTGCTCCTGGAGGGCCCTCTCTCACCCACGGCCTCGGGCAGGGCAGCACCAGCAGCTGTGGGCCCAGGAAAGGCAGCTTCCTGCCTCCCCATGCCATTCCATGCCCATGCCCTTGGGGAAGCTGTGTTTGGGGTCCCTTTCCTAGCTCTGGTGGGACAAAAGCCTCTCGCAGGGTGCTGTTTTGACTCCTAGAACCATCAGCACATGGCGCTGTGGGGGCAGGTGGCCTTTACCCTCTGCCTCTCTCATTTTAACCCAACCCTCAGGCTACCCTGCACTGCCCC
>PVIY010058122.1:0-12590 GCA_004026745.1 Myrmecophaga tridactyla | reverse complement strand
TAAAAGAATTAAAAAAAAAAAAAGATGCGCTGGAATGGTCCTGGTTAGAGAGGGGTTGGCAGGTTATGATAGGCATCAATGTCTACCTGAAGCTTGTGTAAGAGCAACCTCCAGAGTAGCCTCTCAACTCTATTTGAACTCTCTCTGCCACTGATACTTTTTGCCAATACTTTTTGATTATCTGTTTAATATACTCTAGAATGTATCTAAGCATTATATTAATCTATACAGGATTAAAGGATATCTTTCTTACTCAATTGTTCAAATGAGCTATACAGATAGGTTGAGTTAGATTATATGCTACAGAAAATTTCAGTTTCAGATCAAGTAAACCTTTCTTCTTTTGGTCTGAAAGAGTATGTATGGTTGTAATATACAGACAATGTCTTCTTTACCCCTGTGTTCTGAATTACTTTAACTCCAACCTGATGGACTTCATTCTTATCTCTAAATATCAGGTTATATACCCATGCCCATACATATACGTATATGTATACCTAATTATACATATACATATACTTATACAAATACAAATACATATACATATACAAACAGCCTCTTGAAATCCAGAAGTCGCCACTCCAGACGTAATGTGTCTGCTATAAAAGCTTACAATCTAGGCCCCTGTATTCTTATAAGCATTTTTAAAAGGAGACCTACCATTGCTCTTTTGTCTCTGGCTTATTTTGTCTCATCAAATGTCCCACACTTTCATTCACATAGTTGCATGCCTCATGACTTTGTTCCTTTTTGTAGCAGTACAACCTTCATTCATAAGTATACTCCATTGTTTGTCAATCTACTTCTCCATCAATGCATCCTTCAGCCACCTACATTCATCGGAAATCATGTATAGTGCCAAAGTCCACAGTCCATCAACACTCTCAATTTTAGATAATTTCATTGTTACCAGAGAAAGAAAACCAGTAAACACACCCTCACCAAACAGAAAATCTAAACCTCCCCTTTAATTCTTCTCCCCCCACCCGCATTATTTACCTCTGCTGTTGCTGTGGTAGTGCTGATGGTTTCCTTTTGAACACAGTTCATAGCATGCAATAGCAGTTTTCCCCTTGTACCCTTGGATTTAAACACTCCTTATATGAGAATCATATCTTTGAAGTACTCCTTGCAAAAACTAATTCATATTTCTAGTGTAAAACAGTGGGACACGTAAGTCTATACAACCCCTTTCAATCTTGTTCATCTTCAATATGGTAATATTACTTATAGACCACTAGAGAACCGCCTTCACTTCTATCTATTCCCTTACATTGGAGTTCAACCTCATTAGCAAACAGTTCACCCATCTCTAGCTTCTTTGTATCTCTACGTCCCTTAAATTCTGTATTATAAGCCTCTGATTTTAGCTTTACAATGGTCATAAAAGTGGAATCATACAGTATCTATTCTTTTGTATCTGGCTTATCTCACTCAGCATTATGTCCTCAAGGCGCATCCATCTTGTCATGTGCTTCAGGACGTCATTTTGAGTTACTGTTGCATAATATTATATCGTATGTATATACCACATTTTCTTGATCCACTCATCTGTTGATAGGCATTTGGTTTGTTTCCACCTTTTGGCAACTGTGAATAATGCTGCTATGAACATCAGTGTGCAAAAGTCTGTTTGTATCATTGCTTTCAGCTCCCCTGGGTATATACCAAGTAGTGCTATTGCTGGGTCATAGGGCAATTCAATAGTTAGTTTCCTAAAGAACTGCAAGTCTTCCACAGAGGCTGCACCATTGTACATTCCCATCAGCAGTGCTTAAGTGCTCCATTTCTCCACATCCTCTCCAACATTTATAGTTTCCTGTTTGTTTAATAGCAGCCATTCTTATAGGTGTGAGGTGTTATCTCATTGTAGCCTTGATCTTCATTTCCCTTATAGCCAATGAAAATGAACATCTGTTCATGTGCTTTTGAGCCATCTGTATTTGCTCTTCAGAAAAATGCTTATTCATATCTTTAGCCCATTTTATAATTGGGATCTTTGTTCTTTTGTTGTTGAGTTGTATGTTTTTTTGTGTAAACAGGATATCAAACCTTTCTTTGATATTTGATTTCCAAATATTTTCTCCCATTGAGTTGGCTGCCTCTTCACCTTTTTGACAAAGTCTTTTGAGGTGCAGAAGCAATTGATTTTGAGGAGTTCCCATTTACCTATTTTTTCTTTTGTTGCTTGTGTTTTGAGTGTAAAGTTTAGGAAGCTACCTCCTATTACTAGGTCTTGAAGATGTTTCCCTACATTTTCTTCTAGTAGCTTTTATGGCGTTAGTTCTTATATTTAGGTGTTTGATCCACTTTGAGTTAATTTCTGAATAGGGTGTAAGACAGGGGTCCTCTTTCATTCTCTTGGCTATTGATATCCAGTTCTCCCATGCCCAATTATTGAAAAAAACGATTTTGTCCCAGTTCAGAGGATTTGGGGGCCTTGTCAAAAATCAGTTGACCTAGATGTGGTGGTCTATTACTGCACTCTTGATTTGATTCCATTGGTCAATGCTTCTATCTTTGTGCAAACTCCATGCTGTTTTGACCACTGTGGCTTTATAATAGGTTTTAAAGTCAGGGAATGTTAATCCTCTGACTTTGTTCTTCTTTTTTAGGAGGCTTTTACCTATTTGGGGTTTCTTCCCCTTCCAGATGAATTTGGAGAATTCCAAATTTTTTATTTATAGCTTTTCCAAGTCTTCAAAGTAGGTTGTTGGAATTTTGATTGGTACTGTGTTGTATCTGTAGATTAATTTGGGTAGACTTCAAATCTTAACTATATTTAGATTATTATTATTATTAACTATTATTATCAAAGAAAGGTTTGATATCCTGTTTACACAAAAAAATCATACAACTCAAGAACAAAAGAACAAAGAACCCAATTATAAAATGGGCTAAAGATATGAATAAGCATTTTTCTGAAGAGCAAATACAGATGGCTTCCTATCCATGAGCCGGGAATGTCTTTCCACTTATTTGAATCTTCTTTGATTTCTTTTAGCAATGTTATATAGTTTACTGTGTACAAGTCCTTTACATCCCTAGTTAAGTTTATTCCTAAGTACTTGATTCTTTTTTTTTCTTTTTTTGGCTTGGGGCAGGCACTGGGAAAGAACCTGGGTCTCCGCTATGGCAGGCGAGTACTCTGCCTGCTAAGCCACTGTGACCTGATTCTTTTTCAGGAAAAGAAATAAAAAAGCAATAGTTTTCAAAGAACTCCTCAGTAAGAAGTTACAGAACAGATCCCAGAGTTTATCATCAGCCACCACACAATCCTTTCAGATTTTTCCTTCTAGCCGCACCAGACTATAGGAGGCTAGAAGACTTAAATATTTATCACCACAGTTAACTTTTTTCTTTTTTTGTGAAAAATAACATATATGAAAAAGCAATAAATTTCATGGTGCAACACAACGATTAGTTGTAGAACATATTTCAGAGTTTGACATGGGTTCCACAATTTTAGGTTTTTACCTCTAGCTGCTCTAAGATACTGGAGACTAAAAGAGATATCAACTTAATGACTCAGCAATCATATTTATTCTTTCAAGTTCCTCTTGAGGCTCTTCTACTGTCTTCTTGGTCTCCTTTATGTCATAAGCCATTGTACTTATTTTACTAAGTACAGTTATATGAACACCTTTGATTAGTTGTTCGAAATCTGTGTCTCCTCTGGTGTTTTATTTGTTAGGCTGGGCTATATCTGTCTGCATTGTGATATGCTTAGTGATCGTCTGTTGTTTTCGTCGCATATAAATATCTTGATTGATTTACTTTGGGAATAGATTTCCTCCAGTAGTCTAAAGCCTTGTGTTTGTAGGGTAGATGTGTAACAGGATGCAGGGTATGGGGCGGTGCACAACAGTGCAGTTATACAGATACAGGAACAGATTGGGGATGTTATGTTGGTGCTTGTGAACGTGGGTACCCAGCGGCCAGGGAGGATGTAGCTGTGCAGATGCACAGGTCTGGATGGTGTAACCCTGGTGTGCACTGGTCTAGGGTATGGGCCTCTTTGTTATGGCTGCAGGTCAGTATTATGCCTTCATGGGCTGGGGGTGGATGTGTCCCAGCTGCGCAGGTCAGTGCTTTCTCAGAGGTGGAAAGCGTGACTGAGGGCTGTGCGCATGTGTGGGTCTAGGAGTGTTGTAAACTATGTTCCCAGAGCTGAAGGACATGACTGGGGGCCGTGCCTATGTTCGAGTCTAGGAATGCAGTAAACTGATGTTCCCAGACTGGGAAATACAACTGAAGGCCAAACGCATGCGCAGATCTAGGAGTGCTACAAATTGATGCTCCCAAAGCTGAAGGACGTGATCAGGGGCCGTGCACATGCGTGCTTCTAGGAGTACCGTAAACTGATGCACAGAGCTCAATGGGAGCAGGGCAAGGCTGTGCGACACCATGGGCGGGAGGTGAGTGTGTAGCCTGGGCATGGAGGTTTGTGCACAGCCTTTATGTGCTGGCAACAGCCTTCAGGGAACAGGGAGGGGGAGGTAGTGCTCAGGAGGGATACAGGAAAGATGGGTTGTGCTGCACTCAGGGTGGGGGTACAGGGCGGGTATGTCTTTGTGGCATGAATATGTCTTGATTGATTTACTTTGGGAGTTGATTTCTTTCAGTAGTCTAAAGCCTTGTGTTTGTGGGATGGTTGTACAACAGGGAGCAGGGTACGGGGTTGAGCACTCAGTGCAGTGTTTTGTTTCAGGGCATGTATAGGTGCAGGTTGGGGATGTCACACTGATGCTTGTGAATGTGGGGGCCCAGTGGCCAGGGAGTATATAGCTGTGAAGTTACACCAGTCTAGGGGGCTAACCCTGGTGTGCACTGGTCTAAGGCACAGGGCCTCTATGTGCAGGCATAGAGCTCTGGAAGCAGGTCGGCATTATGCTTTCGTGGATTGGGGGCAGATGTGATCTAGCTGCGAAGGTCAGCACTTTCTCAGAGCTGGGAAGTGAGGCTGAGGGTTGTATGCATGCACAGTTCTAGGGCTGCTGTAAAGTGCAGTTCCCAGAGCTGAATGATGTGATTGGGGGCCAGTGGGCATGTGTGGGTTTAGGAGTGCCATAAACTGAGGTGCAGAGTTCAGGGGGGGCAGCGGGAAGCTCTGCAACACTATGGGCAGTAGGACAGGGGTTGCCTGGGTATGGAGGTTAGTGCCCACAGCCTTTATGGACTGGCAACAAACAGCCTGCAGGGAACGGGGAGGTAGTGCTTGGGAAGGGTGCGGGAGAGGTGAGTAGGGCTGCACTTGGGGTGGGGGTGGGGGGCAGATATGTGCGTTGGAGGCTGGTGGGGTGGGGGCACCTGAAGTGCGGGGAATGGGAGTGGGTGACATGGTTCAGATGCACGGGGTGTGGGGTGAGTCGCCAGTCACAGGGCTGCACTGGTGAGGGTAGCATGCCCAAGGAACGCAGCCTGGCTTACTTCCTAGTCCCGGGCTCCAGTCCATGCACTTCCACAGGTTTTGCACTTCAGCACCAGGCTCCAGCTTTCTACTTCTCAGTTCCTCAGACTCTGCAACCAGGGCTGCTGCATGTGGTGCAGAAGGCTCTCCCAGGTCAGCTGCACTCCCAATCACTGCCTCAGTTGCCCTCCTGTCCCTTCTCTAGCTTTTCCTTGGGGCAGAGCTAATCTTGAGCTACTCTATTTGGCCATCTTCCCAGAAGTCTCCTCAGTTGCACTCCTGAATCGCCATCTCAGTCACCCTCCCATCCCTTTTCTAACTTTTCCTTGAAGAAGGGCTGAACTTGATCTACCCTATTCAGCCATCTTTCCGGAACTCCTCAACAATATACTCTTAAGCAACCAGTGACATAAAAAGGAAATCACAAGGGAAATTAGGAAATATCTTGAGTTGAGTGAAAATGAAAACAAAACATACCAAATTGATGGGATGCAGCAAAGTCAGTGCTGAGAGGGAAATTTATAGTTTTACATGCTTAAATTAAAAAAGAAGGAAGATTTCAAATCAGAGACCTAACCTCAAAACTGTAAGAACCAGAAAAAAAAGAGCAAACTGAACCCAAAACAAGAGGATGGAAGGAAAAACAAACACTAGAGCAGAGATACATGAAAAGAAAAATAAAATAAAAATAGAGAGATTCAACAAAACCAAAATCTGTTTCCTTGAAAAGAGTAATAAAATTGATAAAAATTTCAGCTAGACTGAAGAAGAAAGAAGAGAGAGGACACAAATAATAAAAATGAGAAATGAGGATGTAAATATTACTAATGACCCTGCTGAAATAAAGGAATATAAGAGGATACTATCAACAGCTGTATGCCACTAAATGATAGATAACCTAGATGAAAGGGACAAATTTTTAGAAACATACAAACAACCTACACTGATTAGAAATAGAAGATCTCAACAAACCAATAACTACTAAAGAGATTGAATCAGTAATCAAAAACTTCCCAGGATGCACAGGTAGTTCAGTGGTTAGAATGCCTGCCTTCCATGTGGGAGACCTGGGTTCAATTCCTGGACCATGCACCCAAAAACAAACAAACAAAAAATCTCCCAACATAGAGAAGTTTCACAAGGGAATTTTACCAAACATTCTAAGAAGACCACTTCAATTCTGCTCAAACTCTATCAAAAAATTGAAGAGGAAGAAACACTCCCTAATTCATTGTACGAGGCCAACATCACCCTTATATCGATACCAGATAAAGATACAACAAGAAAAGAAAATTACAGAAAATTATTTCTAATGAACACAGAAATCCTCAACAAAATATGAGCAAACCAAATTCAACAACACATTAAAAGAATTACATTCCATGATCAAGTGGGAATTATATCAGGTATGCAAGGGCAGCGCAACATAAGAAAATCAGTGAATGCAATACAGAACATAAACACAATGAAGGAAAAAAACACATGATCATCTCAATCAATGCAGGAAACACATTTGACAAAATCCAGCACCTCTTCTTGACAAAAGATTAGAAAATTAGGAACAGAAGAAAACTTGCTCAACATGATAAAGGGCATATATGTAAAGCACACAGCTAACATCCTATGTAATGGTGAAACACTGAAAGCTTTCCCTCTAAGATCAGGAACAGAACAAGGATAGCCACTGGTGCCACCGTTATTCAGCATTGTATCAGAAGTTCTTTCCAAAGCAATTAGTCAAGACAAAGAAATAAAAGGCACCCAAATTGGACAGGAAGAAGTAAAACTTCCCCTATTTGCAGATGACATGATCCTAAATACAAAAAGTCCTGAAAAATCCACAAAAAATTACTAGAGCTAATAAATGAATTCAGTAAAGGGGTGAGGTACATGATCAAGACCCAAAAATCAGTAGTGTCTCCATACACTACTAATGAACAATCAGAAGAATAAGTCAAGACATAAACTCCATTTACAATAACAACTAAAGGAATCAAACTTCTGGAATAAATCTAACCACGGATGTAAAAGCTTTGTATACAGAAAATTACAAAGCATTGCCAAAGGAAATAAAAGAAGACCTAAACAAATGGAAGGAAATTCTGTGTTCACAGACTGGAAGATTAATTATTGTTAAGATGTCAATTTTACGCAATATTTACAGAGTCAACACAGTCCCAACCAAAATTCTAACAGTCTTTTTTACAAAAATGGAAAGTCAATCATCAAGCTTTTGGAAGGATAAAGGCCTCTGTTCTAGTTTGCTAGCTGCCAGAATATAATATACCAGACACAGAATGACTTTTAAAAAGGCTTATTAAAAATGACTTTTAATAAGTTGCTGTAGTATATAATTCTAAAGCTGTGAAATTGTCCAAATTAAAACAAGTCTATAGAAATGTCCAATGTATGGCATCCAGGCAAAGATACCTTGGCTCAAGGCCAATGAAATTCAGCATTTCTATCTCTGCTGGAAGGGCACATGGCGAACATGGCAGCATCTGCTAGCTTTCTGTCCAGGCCTCTTGCTTCACAAAGCTCCCTGGGAAGCATTTTCCTTTTTCATCTCCAAAGGTCTCTGACTGGTGGACTCTGTGATTCCTTCGCAGAAGGCTGTTATAGTTCTGCAGCTCTCTCCTCATTCTCAAAAGAGCAGCTCTCTCCAAAATGTCTCCTCTTTTATAGGATTCCAGTAAACTAATTAAGGCCCACTGTAATGGGTGGAGACACATGTCCATCTAATCAAGTTTAATACCCACAACTGACCGAGTCACATCTCCATGGAGATAACATAATCAAGTTTCTAACCTATAGTACTGAATAGGGATTAGAAGAAACCATTGCTCCCAAAAGACTGATTAGGATTAAACACGGCTTTTCTAGGCTACATAAATCCTTTCACCAGCACAGGCCCTAAACAGCCAAAGCCACCCTGAGAAAGAACAATGTTGGAGGATTCACACTTCCTAATCTTTAAAGCAAATTACAAAACCACAGTAATCAAAACAGCATGGTACTGGAACAAGGACAGACACACATACCAATGAAATCAAATTTAAAGTAGAGAAATCAACCCTCACATTTATAGCCAAATGATTTCTGACAAAGGGTAGCTTTCACTCAATTAAGGAATAGTCTCTTCAACTGATATGAGAAAACTGGATCACCACATGAAAAGACTGAAGATGGACCCCTACCTCACACCATATACAAAAATCAACTCAAAATGGATCAAAGACCTAAATATAAAAGCCAGAATTATAAAATTCTTAGAAGAAAATATTGGGCTGCATTAGGCAATGGTTTTTTGGACATTACATTCAAAACACCACAAAAGAAAAAATAGTTAAATGGGATCTCATCAAAATAAAAAAGTTTAGTACATCAAAGTACTTTATCATGAAAGTAAAATAACCTGTACAATGTGAGAAAATATTTGGACACCACATATCCAACAAGGGTTTACTGTCCATATTATACAAAGAAATCCTTCAACTCAACAATAAAAAGACAACCCAATTTTAAAATGGGCAAAAGACCTGAATAAACATTTCTTCAAAGGAGATATACAAATGGCCAAAAAGCAAATGAAAAGATGCTCAATGTCATTAGCTATTAGGGAAATGCATAATGAGGTATCATTTCACACCCAGTTAAGAATGGCTACTAAAAAAAGAAAATACAAGTTTTGGAGAGGATATGGAGAAAAAGAACAATAGGAACACTCATTCACTGCTAGTGGGAATGTAAAATGGTGCAGCCATTGAGGAGGACAGTTTTGCAATAAGGTATAGAATTACCATATGATCCAGCAATCCCGCTTCTAAGTATATACCCCAAGGAACTGAAATCAGGAACTCTGATATATACACCAATGTTCACAGCAACATTATTCACAATTGCCAAAAGGTGGAAGCAACCTACGTGTCCATCACCCAATGAGTGGACAAGCAAAATATAGTATATACACACAAGAAATATTACTCAGCCATAAAAGAAATGATGTTCTGATATATGCAACAACATGGATGAACCTGGAAGACACCAAGTTGAGTGAAATAAGCCAGACACAAAAGGATGAATACTGTATGATCTCACTGATATGAAGAAATTAGAATAAGCAAAGTCATAGAGTTAGTATCTAGAATTTGGTTACCAGGGGAGAGGGCAGGATAAGGAATAAGGATTTAATGCTTAATTGCACAGTTACTATTTGGGATGATAGAAACATTTTAGTAGTGGATGGGGGCAATAACAGCACAACAATGTGGATGTAACTAATACTACTAAATCATATGATGAATTTGATTACGTGGGGAAATCTAAGTTGTATATATGTGTGCTGGTTTGAAAGGAAGTATGCCCCCTAAGAAAAGCCATGTTTTAATATAAATCCCATTTCATAAAGGTAGAATAATCTCTATTCAATGCTGTGTGTTTGAAATTGTAATGAGATCATCTCCCTGGATGATGTGATTTAGTTAAGAATGGTTGTTAAACTGGATTAGGGGATGACTTGTCTCCACCCATTTGAGTGGGTCTTGATTAGTTTCTGAAGTCCTATAAAAGAGGAAACATTTTGGAGAGAGAGACTCAGAGAGAGCAGAAAATGCTGCAGCACCACAAAGCAGAGAGTCCACCAGCTAGTGACCTTTGGAGATGAAGAAGGAAAACACCTCCCGGGGAGCTTCATGAAACCGGAAGCCAGGAAAGAAAGCTAGCAGATGGCGCCGTATTCACCATGTGCCCTTCCAGCCGAGAGAGAAGCCCTGACTGTGTTCACCATGTGCCTTCTCATTTGAGAGAGAAACCCTGAACTTCATCGGCCTTCTTGAACCAAGGTATCTTTCCCTGGATGCCTTTGATTGGATATTTCTATAGACTTGTTGTAATTGGGACATTTTCTCGGCCTTAGAACTGTAAACTAGCAACTCATTAAATTCCCCTTGTTAAAAGCCATTCTGCTTCTGGTATATTGCATTCCTGCAGCTAGCAAACTAGAACAATATGTTACTAGAATAAAATTTTTTTAAAATCAACATAGGCTTGACATTCATGACACAGTGAATGAAACCTATTATAAATGATGAATGATAATTAATAGCACAATTATAAAAATATTCTTTTGTGAATTTTAACAAATGTACCACACTAATGCAAGGTGCTAATAATGGGGTGGCATATTAGTTTGCAAGCTGCTAGAATACAATATACCAGAACTGGAATGGCTTTTAAAAAGGGAAATTTAATACGTTACAAATTTACATTTAACCCTATAAAAATGTCCAAACTAAGGCATCCAGGAAAAAAATAGCTTAATTCAAGGAAGGTCAATGGTCAGGAACAATCTATCAGCTGGATAGTCACATGGCTGGCATCTAGTGGTCCCTTGTTCCTGGGCTCCATTACCTTCAGCCTCTGTTTCTGTGGGTATTCCTCACTTTGCTTCTCCGGGGCTGGCTTTCATCTCTTGAATCCTCTTGGCTCTCTCCAGGTTCTGGCTTGCTTAACATCTCATGGCAATACCTGCTAGGCTCCAAGCATCTGCAAACATCTGTGTGTCTGGTTCTCCAAGTGTCAGCATCTGTGTCAGCTCTGCTCTGCAATTTCTGTCAGCTCTGTCATTTCTGAGGTTTCTCTAAAGTATTTCCCCTTTTAAAGACTCTAGTAAACTAATCAAGACCCACCTGGAATGGGTGGAGTCACATCTCTATCTAATCAAAAGATAATACCCACAATTGGCTATGTCACCTCTCTGTGAAGATAATCTAATTAAAATTTTCCAACCTACAGTATTGAATCAGGATTAAAAGAAAATGGCTGCCCTAGAAGACTGGGTCAGGATTAAAACGTGGCTTTTCTGGGGTACATAATATTTTCAGACCAGCACAGGTGCTATATGGGAACTCTGCATTTTATGCACGATTATTTTTTTAAACCTACAACTACTCAAATAAAAATTTTTAAGTAAAAGAAAAAAATCCATGGTAGTCAACTCTGCAGGTGAAATCATTACCCTCCCCCCTATATGGGATCTGAAACCCAGGGGGAAAAGTCTCCCTGACAACATGGGATATGATTTCTAGGGATGAGCCCCTGGCACCATGGGATCGACAATGCCATCCTGACCAAAAGGAGGTAGAAGAAGGGTATCAGTGGTTGAGAAAGTTCAAATAGAATCAAGAGGCTACTCTGGACACTGCCCTTACACAAACTTCAACTAGACATTGCTACACATCATAGTTTGCTAAACCCCACAAAACCATTCCTGCCAATTTTAAAGAACACCTAAGGCTTTGTCTGAGATTCTACAAAGGTTCTATACACTATGATTACTTTCCAGAAACGTATAACCTCTAGATGGGTTCCTAGGCCAAATAAGTCCTAAAATCCAGAGGGACCAGCCTGTCCAGAATATCAGCTAGTTCCATCTTCCATCCGATATTATCGACAGCTGCATCCAACATGAAAAAGATGGAATGGGCATAGCCATATACCCCTAAAGATTGGGTGAAGACTCAAAGGAAATAGTGGAGTTATACAGAGAAGGTAGGTTTTAACAAATGAGTGTTATTGCTGAATCTTTATACTGATACTTCTCTAAGTCTCCACTGTCTTGGAGCAGGTAGAAATAAAAATCTAAAATTGTGGAAATGCAACCCATATCAAACTCTGAAATCTGTTCTACAATTAACTGTTGTGGTATGCTTCAAAATGTATTGCTTTTTTGTTATATGTTATTTTTCACACACAAAAAAAATTCATAGGACTGTACAACACGAACAGTGAATCCTAAGGTAAATCACAGACTGTAGTTAATAGTACAACTATTAAAATATTCTTTTATCACATGTGAAATTGTAGCATGCTAATGCAAGGTGTTAATAATTGGGTGGTATAGGGGAAACCCTGCATTCTATGCAACGTTTTTCTTTAAACTCACAACTTCTCTAACTAAAAAAAAAAAAGTTAAACAGTAAAGGAAGACTTTAATGAAAAACAACAATACCTACACCACAACCTTCCTTGTTCCTCTATTCAGCTTCCTAGAGGTAACTATTCACAACTCTTCTAGCTTCTTCTTCTGAATAGCTTTTGATTTCTCAATTATCAGAAAATATAAACTATGAGATAATATAAAAAATATATATCAGATAATATAAAATATAAATCAGATAAT
>PVIY010058121.1:0-12590 GCA_004026745.1 Myrmecophaga tridactyla | reverse complement strand
AGCCTCTCCGCTACATCTTGAACAACAAGGTGATATCTACTTAATGCATAAGAATAACCTCCAGGATAACCTCTCGACTCTGTTTGGAATCTCTCAGCCATTGACACTTAGTCTCATTTCACTCTTCCCCCTTTTGGTCGAGAAGGTTCTCTCAATCCCTTGATGTTAATTCTCAGCTCATTCTAGGGTTTTTCTCAGTGAGCATGTCATTCTTATAAAGAGTGTGGCCTGAGTGGATAGTGTGCAAACTCCAAAGCATTAGCAGGACTGCTGGAGGCAGGGCCCTCTCACCAAAGGCCTTGTCTGCTGTGCTAGGGTTTTGTTGTTGTTGCTGCTGTTTATCTAGTAAGGTAGCCACTGAAAGTTATAATTATTATTATTTTTAAGTTGGTGGGAGGGATAGAGAGCCAGAAAGGATAGAGAAGAATGGCTTGGTCACATTGGTTTTTAAAAATGAAAACTCTAGCAGCATTGCTAGCAAAAGTGACAACTTGTCACAAATTGTTTAAATAAGTGAACACTCTTGAATTAAAAAACAAAAAAATCACCTGAAATATTTCAGGGCCACCTTAGGAAGCTGGGGCAATTGATTAGCAAGCTAAAGAAAATTAAGTTGGATAAATGCACACTGGTTTATATTTCTTATATGTTAGACCCAAGAATATGAGTACTTTGAGGGCAGGAGCTCTGCCTGAGTTGTTCCCACCATAGCCTCAGCATCTACAGCAGTTCCTGGCATGGTCTAGATTATCACTAAATATTCTTAACCGAGTGACTCAAAATATCTTCAGAGACTTTGTATTAGTTTATTAAGCTGCCAGAATGTAATATACAAGAAATGGAATGGCTTTTTAAAAAGAATATAATAAGCTGCAAGTTTACAGTTCCAAGACTGAGAAATTGTCCAAAGTAAAGCACCAACAAGAGGTTACCTTCACTTAAGAAAGGCTGATGCTGTCTGAAACACCTCTGTCAGCTGAGAAGGCATGTGACTAGCATCTGCTGGTCCCTTGCTCCCAGTTCATTGCTTCCAGGTTCTCATGCCAGGAGTTTCCTTTTTAAGCATCACTCATAACTCCAGGACACAACGCTGGGTTCGGGCTTGCTTAACATTTTGTGGGAAGGCACATGGCAATGTCTGCTGGGCTCTGCCTTTTCAAATGTCTAGGTCTCATGTTGGCTCTGTCAGCTCTGTTCTCCAAGTGTCAACATCTGCGTCAGCTCTGAAGTTTCGCCAAAATGTTTGCCCTTTTAAAGGACTCTAGTAAACTAATCAAGACCCACCTTGAATGGATGGAGTCACATCTCCATCTAATCAAAAGGTCACACCCACACTTGGGTATGCCAAATACCTGTGGACATAATCTAATCAAGAGTTTCTACCCTGTGATATTGGATTAGGATTAAAAGAAATGACTGCCCCACAAGATCGAATCAGGATTAAAACATTGCTTTTCTGGGGTACATAATACTTCCAAACCAGCACAGACTTCTTTCATGATCTTTTGATGAAAATAATTCCCTTATATATATTAAAAATAAAATAAAATGAGAGGCCACAGCCAGAGACCTTTGGAGATGAAGGAGGAAAATGCCTCATGGGGAGCTTCATAAAGCAGGAAGCCAGGAGAGAAAGCTAGTAGATGACACCATGCTTGCCATGTGCCCTTCCAGCCAAGAGAAGCCCTGACTGTGTTCACCATGTGCCTTCTCACTTGAGAGAGAAACCCTGAACTTCATCAGCCTTCTTGAACCAAGGTATCTTTCCCTAGATGCCTTAGATTGGATATTTCTGTAGACTTGTTTTAATTGGGACATTTTCTCGGTCTTAGAACTGTAAACTACCAACTTATTAAATTCCCCTTTTTAAAAGCCAAAAATACCCAACCAAACAAACAAAAAACAATGCAACTAAATGACCCTTCACTTGTTAAGAATAACATGTTGAAACTCATGAAACTATGTGTGATTATTTAGAAACTACCATAGGCAGGATTCTAGGAAAAAATCATATCTGAAGAGAACATTGCTATGATTTGATCTTTTTCTTTTTAGGGAAGTAAGTAGTTTTTTTTTAATCATTATATCCTCAGCTCCGGTACAGTATATAACACATGGTAGACTTAAAATAATTGTTAAATGAATGAATGCTGAATAAATATAGAGAATACTTCCTTAAGTTACACCCACTCAAAAATTCCTAATGAAAAGCCATTTCTATGCTTCTCTTTATCTGCTTTAATCTTCAAGAGAAAGGAACATGCAGAAGTTAAGGATTATCATTGAACCAGAAGGGACCTTAGAAACCTTCCAGTGGTTCTATCCCTTCACAGATGGCAAAGAACTGGGTCTATCTATTGAGGGCAGAACTGGGAAGAGAATCCAGATCTCCTGATTCCAAGCATTTTTCACTTCCCAATAAAAAAAAATGTGGCAGCATTTAGAAAAACATTGTTTAAGGTGACATGAGACTCACTTTTTTATGCAGTTAAAACCTGTCTATCCACACTGCAGAAATAATCCGAGGTCATATATCTCCTGTAGGAGCAGAATTTGGAATACAGATATGGAATTCATAAATGAAGGCTCTCTTGTTATCAGAGTAAACCTTGCGTGTTTTGCTGTATGCCAGTTATTTCCATAGTATAAGTTGTGTGGCTGCCGCCTTCAACAACCAATGAAGTTATGTTGTGTATAAGACATTGGGGATTTCATGTTCATTGAAGCCAACAAAAGCAAATTTTCTCATGCTTTCCTACCCCTACCAAGAACCCCATTATAACATTATGCTAATTGCCTTTTCAAATTTGCATTCTACTTCCATCTCTATCAGGCAGGTTTTGTTTTTGAAATCCCATTTTATTCTGTCCTTCCTTTCTAGTCCTCTTTCTGTTTTTTACTGTCCCTCTTTTCCTCCCTTTGCCATCCTTTCCTGCAACCTTCATCTCAACCTTATGAGAAATATGCTCACAGATCTTTCATCTCACTAAAGCTTAAATGCTGGAAGCCAGTCTCCCCACCCCACCCCATTCATTTATGAGAAAAACTGGGAGGGAGAAGTAACACTACCCCAGTCTTGCTCACCTAAAGGTAAAGACCTTTTTAGGAGCTGCCCCATGGCCTTAAGAGGCTGCCTACATAGATAGTCCTTTGGGTCCTCTCCATAGAAACTGGGGTTGTGATTAATGAAAAGGCCTGGGTGGAGAGGGACAGAAGCCCTACTCTTCTCTTCCTAGTCCATTCGTGGAAGGGCATTCACATCTGTCTTGCCTGTATCCCACAATCTCACAGTTTCAATGAGGTACTAAGAATAAATGAACTCTTCTTATGGAAAGGCAATCAGGAGCTGCTTAAACTTCCCACTGGTGGCCTATCATAGGCTCACTTACATCATCAACTAGGATTTTTTTTTTTTTTTTTTTTTTGCATGGGCAGGCACCAGGAATCGAACCCGAGTCTCCAGCACAGCAGGCAAAAACTCTACCACTGAGCCACCGTTGTCCACCCTAATTTTTGTATTTTTACATCTCTCCCTAGTTTCAGAGCTGAGACTACTATATAAGACAAGACTAGACAAATTCTTATGGCATGCCTGGGTGAAGAACTCTATCCACTCACCTTCAGTCTTTTCAAGCCATGGCAACAAAAGCCAGAACTCCTCAGAAAACCGAGGCCCTTGTGGCCCACCCTGGATTTTGAAAAGTCTAGAAAAGGCATCATGTCTTGGGGTCTCTCCTAAACCCATAAACTAATCTGTGTATAGCATGAATTTCTTGGTCTCCTGGTCCACTCCTTCCAATCAGAAAACTAGGGAGGTTTGCATCCTGGTAAAATAGGAACAATCTGGAACTGTTTCCACCAGTTCTATTCACAGGACCCTCTTCCTTCTTCCTCGCTTCCCTGGGTTGAGCCCATTGGTCTGTGGCAAAGATGATGCTTCTGTCTGGAAGAGTGCAAATATCACATGGATAGCTAAGTGTGTGATGTCACTGTCTCCCACCTCACTGGATCCGAAGGCCAACCCAGCCCTGTTTTCTGTTCCTCCATCTGGAGGGTCTGTAGGTTGTTTTAGTTCAGCCCCCTGGATGGCATGTGGTTTCCCCTGAGCTGGTGCCTCCTGGCCTGTGACTGCACATCCCCAACACCCTGGCAGCCATTGCCGTCTTCCCATTCTTTTGGTGTTGCCACTCTTTTTCACCTCGACTTCACCTGCCCTTCCCCATTTTATTTGTTCACTCTATGCTCACCTTCTCTTCCCAAGTTCACTGTAAACCCCTTGCTGGGGAATTCTATTTATTCTGTTTATTATTTAACCAGTAAAGTACAAGAAGCATTGTTTGTCATAGTGTAAACACAATCTGGAAAGAAATGGCTACGTAGTGCATGAGTTACGAGAACACAATTATATTCAAGCTCTATACAAACCTATAGTTAAATTATTAGGCAAAGTACTTTCATTATATCCTTTGGTATAATTTGACTCATGTAGGTGATTTAAGGAATATTTTAGAGAGACTGTGCCTTTATCAATCTCAGAATAGGTAAAGTATGTATATATATATGTATATATATATGGATTAAAATATTTTAAAAGCATTAAAATATTCTTTGCAGAGTACATCTGATAGATGGGCACTTTGCAGACAAATAGTGTCATGAGTTGTGAGATAAGTATCTGTATAATCAAGAAAAAGTCATTTTAGTTTGAATTTATATTGTCACATTTCCTGAGTTCATGGTATTATGGCACAACTAAAATTTCAGTGTATTTAAGGATTTCTTAAATCTTGATTTTTCATTTATTAAGCATTCATTTATAAAAGAAAATCATTTTAGACTTTGAACTACTTTTTTAGGGATTTTTTTTAATGAAGAGGAAGGAAAAAATATGGAACACTTCACAAATTTGTACATTACTGTTAATGCAGAGCCATGCTAATTTTCTCTTCTATCATTCCAATTTTAGTACGTGTGCCGCAGAAGTGAGCACTTTATAAAACGTTTAAACATTTAGAAATTTGTGTTTACTTTGGCCTTATTTCTGATTTATTTCTGACTATCTCTCAATATAAAGCACTTAGGAAAGAGTTGATACTAGTAAATGATTAATTTATCAGGTCTTTTTTTTTTATAAACAACAACCGCTATTAACTGATTTGCAAACTATTACTTCATCTAGCCAGAAAAAACAGTAAGTGTCCAAGATTTAAGTCTGGTAATGAAGCCCCTTGACAACCTTGAAGAGGGAAAGGAGGAATGAAATGTACATATGTATGAATTAAAATAAAAATTTTTACACCTGTGAAACTGAACAATAATTATAAATGAAACTTGGTAAAGAAAGGTATTATGATCTAATTTATATATATTTTGTATATTTTTCTTAGATAAATGTCATAGAGCCTCATCTGCAGAGGATCAGAATTACTGGAATTATGACTGTAATGGCCTATATATTTATGTAATATTTTTTACTTTACTCTTCATGTGAAAAGAGGTTTAAATATTACTTGTGAAAATCCTCAGATTCTAGATATATTAGAAATAGAGAGTCATACTGGTATTCTTAAGAAAATATTCCATGAATGATGGCTATTTTCAAAACGCCTGAGCAAAATGTGGTGCTTGTTACTGAAATAAATCTACTTTTATAAAGATAATAGAATAGTATTAAATAAATACATAGCTAAGTGCTAGGATTTATGCTAACTCTTTCTGTTCAGGATCTTGACCATAGGTCTGAAATACTTTCTAAGAGAACTTGGAGGTTTCTGGTTTAACCACGCTAGCCAGGCTATGATAAAGCTTAAAAAAAAATCCCATAATATCTACATGCTCCACTCCTTCCATAGTATAATATTTCTATTTATTTTCTTTCCCCCAATATTCTGAAATTTATAAAATGTCTACCCTCTTGATTGATTAATCAATTAATTATTTTTTTGTATTCTTTCACTATATTTTCAATTACATTAACCGCCTGCTTTCATGTCCTCATCTTTAAATGGCAACAATAATAATAATATAATAACCTACCTCATCAGGTTGTCATGAAAATTAAATGAGAAAATATAACGTGTTTAGAAAAGTTCCTGGCACATAGTAAGTGCTCAGTAAATGTTAGCCAATATTATACTTGTTTTTATTATTATTATTTTATCATTATCTTCACCTCTTGATCTACCTGGGGTTATAATCTATGTGCTTAGTTTGATAATTAAAAAAAAAATTTTAATTTATTTTTGAGAGCAGTTGTAAATCATACAGAAAATATAGAATTCCCACATACCCATCCCCCCCAACATACACAAAATTTTCCCTTTTATTAATATTTTGCATTGGTCGTGTGATACATTTGTTATCAGTGATGAATCAATATTATTCAAATTATATTATCTTTAGTCCATAGTTTACATTAAGGTTCACTCTTCATGTTGTACAGTCCTATGTGTTTTTTTTATTTTTAATTTTTATTGTGGTAACATATATACAACCTAAAATTTCCCATTTTAACAGCTTTCAATTATTCAATTCAGTGGTGTTGCTTGCATGCACAATGTTGTGCTACTATCTACAACACCCATTACCAAAACTTTTCCATCACCCCAAACAGAAACTCCATATCAATTTAAGCATTAACTTCCCATTCCCACTCCTACCTTGACTGGTATTCTAATTTCTGACTCTATGAATATTCATATTCTAATTATTTCATTTCAATGAGATCATACAATATCTGTCTTTTGTGTTTAGCTTACGTAATTCAGCATGACATCTGTCAGGTTCATCCATGTGGTAGCGTGCATCAAACTTCATTTCTTTTTATGGCTAATAATATTCCACTGTATATGTATGCCACATTTTTTGTATCTGTTCTTGCATTGATAGACACTTGGGTTGCTTCCACTCTTGGGCTATTGTGAATAACGCTGCTGTGAACATCAGTGTGCAAATATCTGTTCGAGTCCCTGCATTCAATTCTTTGAGGTATATACCAGTGGGGTTGCCAGATCATATGAAAAATTCTAGGTTTAATTTTCTGAGGAATTGCCAAACTGCTTTCCAAAGCAGCAGCACCATTTTACACCCCCACCAAAAATGTACAAGGGTTACTATTTGTCCCTATCCTAGCCAACACTTGTTTTGTTTTTTAAACATCAGTCATCCTAATGGGTAGAAAGTGGTATCTATTGTAGCTTTGATTTGCTGTTCCCTGTGGCTAATCACATTGATCATCTTTTCATAGCTTATTGCCATTTGTATATCTTCTCCAGAAAAATTTCTATTCAAGTCCTTTGCCCAATTTTTAATTGGGTTGTTTGACTTTTGGTGTTGAGTCATGGGTGTTGTTTATATACTCTGGATATTGAAACTTTATCAGAAATGCAGTTTCCAAATATTTTCTTCCATTTTGTTGGCTGGTCTTTTCACTTTCTAGATAATATCCTTTGATGCATAAAAGTTTTTAATTCTGATGATTCCAATTTATCTTTTTTTCTTTTGTTGCTTGTGCTTTTGGTATAAAGTCTAAGAAATCATTGCTTAATACAAGGTCCTAAAGATATCTCCCTGTGCTTTCTTCTAGTGTTTTATAGTTCTAGTTCTCCGTTTGATTATGACCTTCTCAATATGTATGTAGAAATCAGCTTGAAATGTTTTACACATAGTGTTCTAGTTTGCAAGCTACCGGAATGTGATATACCAGAAACAAAATGGCTATTAAAAAGGGGAACGGATTAAGCTGCACGCTTACAGTTCTAAAGCTATGAAAATGTCCAAATTAAAGCAAGGCTATCAAAATGTCCAATCTAAGGCATTCAGGCAAAGATACCTTGGTTCAAGAAGGCTGATGACATTCAGGGTTTCTCTCTCAACTGGAAAAGCACACGGTGAACAATGGCAAGGTCTGCTAGCTTTCTCTCCAGGCTTCTTGATTCATGAGGCTCCCTAGGGGGAGTTTTTCTTCATCCCCAAAGACCTCTGGCTGTGTGGGCTCTAGTGGCTCTTAAGCTTTTTCCAAAATGGTTCCCTCTTAAATGGCTCCAGTAAGCAACCCCACCTTGGATAGGTGGAGATGCATCTCCATGGAAACCATCTAATCAAAAATTAACACCCACAATTGGGTGGGTCACATCTCCAAGGGAATAATCAAAAAGTTCCCATCCAGCAATATTGAATGAGAATTAAAGGACATGGCTTTTCTGGGGTACACCACAGATTCAAACCAGCATATTCCACCCATTGGATCTGCAAAAGTATGTTCTTTCCAAATGTAAATTGCGTTCATTCCATGACAACATCAGAAAGCCTTAAATCATTTCAGTAATAACACAAATACAACAAAAAGTCAGAAACAGTACAAAAACTCATCAAAGTCAGCTACAAGCAAGGTCTGTCCTAAGGCAAAATTCTCCTCTGGCTCTGGACCTGTAAAACTCAGGACAAATTATTGCTGCCAAAGCACAAATGAGGGATGGACAGTCATAAGATATGTATTCCCATTTCTCATAGGGAGAAATTGGAAGGAATACAGAGGTCACTGGACCCAAGCAATTTCGAAAACCTGCAGGGCAAACTCCATTAGATTTCAAAGTCTGAGGGCCATTTATCTTCAGGTTTAGCAAGCAGCAGCCCCGCCCTTTCCAAGGGTCTAGGCAGTGGCCCTCCTCACTCCAAATGCAGCCTTGGGGGACATTGGGGAGACCACCTTTTTCTCGGCTCCACCCTCTCAGAGCATCTGGGCTACACCCGGGCTCTCTGCCATCCCCAAGGCACATGCTCAACCCCTCCATGTGGTGGTACCCAGGCTCTCTGCAATCCCCAGGGAATGTGCTCCACCCTCTCCAAGGCCTGAGGCAAAACAGCTCTTCCACTGCAATGAAGAGGAAGGACCACCCTCTGATTTGGGGGCAGATTCACCCTCTCCAAGTACTTGGTGGGTCCGTTCTCTTGGCCCAACCAAGGTCTCTTGACTTCAGACCTTAGTCTCCATGGTTCTGCTTCTGAAGACATTTTACCTTCACTTTGTCCCTTTTCTGAGTCTCTTAATCCAGACTGGCAGTGGTTCTGTTTATACAGGTCTCACAGCACTCTTGTTGGCTTTATATGTAGTAAGTAAGGATCATGCCTATCAGACAGAAGGAGTTTTAACAATTCCTTCCTAGATAACTACATCTCCAATCCTGGCTTTCGCGGCAATGGCTGACTGGTTCCACATTTGGTTAAATCCTCATGTGGGGCACTATTATCTGGGGTCTCCCTTTCTGGAAACCCAGAATTTTCCAGACCATCAATTTCTGGTTTCTTTATACCCAAGGGTTCAGTGCTCAGTTTATCTCTTTCCTGTTGCATTTCACTATAAGGTGCAAGGAGAAATCAGGCTGTGCTTTCCACATTTAATTTAGAAATCTCTTCTGCTAAATATCCAAATTCAGGACTTTAAAAATCTGCCCTCCAGCTAAAGCCACTAGTCAATTTTGCCAGATTACCTGTCATTTTAAAACAAGGGTCACCTTCTGTTCTAGTTTGCTAGCTGCCAGAAGGCCATATACCAGAAACGGAATGGCTTTTTAAAAGGGATTTTTTTCTCTCTTTTTTTAAATTAATTTTTAAATTTTTAAAAAAATACCAAAAACACCAAACACAAAATTCTAACTTTTGACTGTTCCGTTCTACATATATAATCAGTAATTCACAATATCATCACATAGTTGCATATTCATCATCATGATCCTTTCTTGGAACATTAAAAGGGAAATTTAATAAGGTGCAAGTTTACAGTTCTAAGGTCATGAGAATGTCCAAATTAAAGCAAGTCTATAAAAATGTCCAAATGAAGGCACTAATAAGAGGTTACCATCACTCAAGAAAGGCCGATAAAGTTCAGGGTTTCTCCCTAACTGGAAGGGCACCTAACGGCAACATCTGCTGGCTTCCTCTCCAGACCTCTTACTTCATGAAGCAACCTGGGGAAATTCTCCTTCTTCATCTTGAAAGGTCACTTGCTGATGGTCCCTGTGGTTCCCTTGTCACTCTCAAGCTTTCTCCAAAATGCTTCCTCTTTTAAAGGATTCCAGTAAAGTAATCAGGACACACCTAGAATGGATGGAGTCACTTATCCCTCTATTCAAAAGTTAATACGGAGAGGGTGAAGAACATTCCTTGGGATTTGGGGAGAGCCTGGCTGCCACCACATGGAGTGATTGAGTGTGTGCCCTGGAGATGGCAGACAGCCCGGGTGCAGCCATGCTCCTTGGAGAGGGTGGAGCCAAGAAAAAGGTGGTCTCCCCAATACACCCCAAGGTTGTGTTAGGAGAGAGGCAGGCCTCTGCATAGGCCTTTGGAAAGGATGGGACTGCTGCTTTCAAAAGCCCCGAAGATAAATGATTCTCAAACTTTGAAATCTAATGGAGTTAACCCTGCAGGTTTTCGAAATTGTATGGGTCCGGTGACCCCTGTGTTCCTTCCTCCCTATGAAAATGTGTATATGTATCCTATGAATGTTCCTCCTTTGTAAGTTGGCAGCAAATAACTTGTTTTGACTTTTTATAGGTCCAGATCCAGAGGAGAACCTTGCGTTAGAGCAGACCATACCTGTAACTAACTTTGATAGAAGTTTGTACTGTTTCTAACTTTGTATTTCATTTATATTGCTACTGAAATGGTTTAAGGATTTCTGATATGTATTTTGTATATGGGAAAAACATGTCTTTTTTAGGGTCTAGAGGGTTGAATGTGCTGGTTTGAAAGGATGTATGTACTCTTGAAAAGCCATGTTTTAATCAATATCCCATTTCGTAAAGGCAGAATAATCCCTATTCAATACTGCATGTAATTAGATCATCTCCTTGGAGATGTAACCCAATCAAGAGTGGTTATTAAACTGGATTAGGGGAGGTGTGTCTCCACCTATTTGTGTGGGTCTTGATTGGTTTACTGGAATCCTATAAAACAAGAAACACTTTGGAGAAAGCTAGAGATTCAGAGAGAGCAGAGAACAACGACATAGCCATGAGAAGCAGAGAGCCCACAAGCCAGCGACCTTTGGAGATGAAGAAGGAAAGCGCCTTCCTGGTAACTTCATGAAACAGGAAGCCAGGAGAGAAAGCTAGAAGAAGATGCCTTGCTCACCATGTACACTTCCAGATGAGAGAGAAACTGTGACTGTGTTTGCCCTGTGCCTTCTCACTTGAGAAACCCTGAACTTCATCAGCCTTCTTGAACCAAGGTATCTTTCCCTGGATGCCTTTGATTGGGCATTTCTATAGACTTGTAATCGGGACATTTTCTCAGCCTTAGAACTGTAAACTAGCAACTTATTAAATTCCCCTTTTTAAAAGCCAAAAAAAAAAAAAAGTTAATGCCTACAATTGAATGAGTCACATCTCCGTGGAGATAACTTAATCAAGTTACCAACCTATAGTACTGAATAGGGATTAGAAGAAAACAGTTGCTCCCACAAGACTGATCAGGATTAAAACATGGCTTTACCAATAGGTCAACCCCCAATCATGGGGTTTGTTCATATGAAATTTATCCCTGCAAAGGATAGGCTAAGCCTACTTAAAATTAAGCCTGAGAGTCATGCCCAGAGAACCTCTTTTGTTGCTCAGATGAGGCCTCTCTCTCTCAGACAACACAACAATTAAACTCACTGCCCTCCCATCTTTACGTGGGACATGACTCCCAGGAGTGTAAACCTTCCTGGCAACATGGGACAGAAATCCTAGAATGAGCTGAGACTCAGCATCAAGGGATTGAGAAAACCTTCTCGGCCAAAAGGGAGAAGAGAGAAATGAGATAAAATAAAGTGTCAATGGCTGAGAGATTCCAAACAGAGTCGAGAGGTTATCCTGGAGGCTATTCTCATGCATTATATAGATATCACCTTTTTAGTTAAGGTATAACAGAGAGTCTGGAAGGAAGTGCTTGAAAATGTAAAGCTGTGTTCCAGTAGCCATGTTTCTTGAAGATGAATGTATAATGATATAGCTTTCACAATGTGACTGTGTGATTGTGAAAACCTTGCGTCTGATGCTCCTTTTATCTACCTTATGGACAGATGAGTAAAACATATGGATTAAAAATGAATAAATAATAGGGGAACAAATGTTAAAATAAATTGAGTAGATTGGAAAACAAAACAAAACAAAACAAAAAAGCATGGCTTTACTAGGGTACATAAACCCTTTCAAACTGGTACACCTTCCTTCCAGTCTGCCATAACACATGCCTCATTTCTGTCTAGAGCCTCGTCAGAGGTATCTTTAGCATCCACATTTCTACCAACAGTCTCTTCAAAGCATTCTAGGCCTTCTCTACCAAGCTCCTCACAACTCTTCCAGAATCTTCCCCTTATCCATTTATAAAAATATTCCAACATGTTTGGTATTTGCAAGCCACAGTAGCTCCCCACTTCTCCAGTACCAATATCTGCTCTAGTTGGCAAGATGCCAGAAAGTGATATACCAGAAACAGAATGACTTTCAAAAAGGGGAATTTATTACGTTGCAAGTTTGCGAATTACAAAATTACAAAATACAGCCCTCAAATAGCCTATTTCTTTTTTCTTTTTTTTTCTTTTTTTTTTT